>CAKAOH010038559.1:130739-157315 GCA_916701665.1 Sebastiscus tertius
TATATATATATATAAATAAACACAATCCTCCTTGAAATGGCAACTGTTAAAAATAAACCAAAGACTTAGAGGCAAAAAAATATCATCAAAATAATTGCTTATCACTGGGGTGGTTTCTTTCATTTAAACCAAAGAGCATGCTAGTACCGCTAGATGGTGCTGTGGTAGCGCTTTCGCCATTTTGGACTGAAAACGCCAATGAATCCATTGCCATGAATGTATAAAGAGACGTCTATAAATCAGAGGATAATTTTTTTTTTTAGGTGAATCAACTTTCTAGTACGAACACTTAAAAAGCCCCCATTAAAGCTACAGTAGGCAACATTTTGGCATCATTGGGCAAAAATTCCATAAAAACCTTTCAGCATATTGTAATTCAAGTACTCTGAGAGATAACTAGACTTCTGCACCTCCTCATGGCTCTGTTTTCAGTCTTTAGAAAATGTAGCCCTTATTTTTGTACGGCACTTTGTAGGTGGCGTTTCTTTTTTTTTCAGGTAGTCGCTTTCAGTCCAAAATGGCGGAGGCGCTGATGTTGCAATGGAACGAACATTTGACTTTCACTTCTTAGCAATATACATTCTTTGGTTAAACCAACACACATAATTAGCAGGAGTGACATAAAGTGGGTTATGCCTCCAATAGCTCTCGTAGTGCATTGGTCAAATAGCACTGGCCTGTACCTTTTGCAGTTACTCCTAACCTATTGAAGTTAGGGCTGGGCAATATTACAATATATATCATCAAAACGATATAAAAATGTCTGTCGTATATATTTTTCATATCGTTTCTATTGCAATATAGGTTAGGCCTATATTTATTTATTTTTTCTCTATAATTCACCAAAGCTGTGAGAAAATACTCAGTACTTTTCATTTGTCAAGTATTTAATTCATACAGGAATATGCAAAAATAGGCTTTACCATATGGTTATTTCATATAGACCAGAAAACATGCTATATCGTGATATACAACATTGGATGTAAGATTTTGGCCATATCGCCCAGCCTTAGTTGAGGTACAGTATTACACCCAGATAGTTGTTAACTGTTAGTATAATAACTATTACATTACACCTGTGACAGATCATGTAGTCTTTCTACCGATTTCCACTCTAAAAGGAGAATTTTTGTTTCCATAAAAACAACAGAAAGGGACGTGGCTTTAAAGCAGATTGTCTTGTCATTTCCAGCTATTTATCTAGACAGATGAAATTGTTTTGAGTCCCGCTGTGACTGTGTATATAATTTTCTGACCAATGATGGAGACAAAAGTGGGATATTATTTGGAGATTATATTCTGAAACAGATTCTGACCTTCAGGTTAATCAGGTGTCTGACAAATGTCCTCAAAATGCAGCGCTCCTTCAAATATATATTTATATATTCGTGACATTATAATTTCCCCACAAAAATATGAATTCCCCTCCAGAGAGATTTGCAAGAAGAAACAGTAGCAGTACCATCTGCAGGACCCAGTTTTACACCAGGCTGTATTTTTTGAGAATATATTGGTCCAGTAGTCGGACTCACCAGATGTAGACTGTGGGTATAAACCTGCCATTGGCTGCATATTTCACGTGACATTCGCCTCCCCTTCTGCTATCTGCGTTGTTTTGCGAGGGCACCGCCGCTGCATTCTGTGCTTAGCTTCGCCCAAGACGATTGTGATTGGTTTAAAGAAGTACATGTGTGAAGCCAGACCTTTCTTTATGTGGAAATAGGTCGTCTGGCTATGCGGGACTAGGTCCACAGTGACTCAATAGCATCATGCAGTTGAAGTTCCCGCAATTCTTTAGCCTGAGGTGCTCTGTTGGCTTATGATCTGTGCAGGCCATCGGGGTAGTCACGTGGTCCTGGAGCCATCGTAACATGATGACATGGTGTATTATCCTGCTAGAAGGATAAAGGCCAAAAAGGGTAGATTTCCCAGTTTTCAGTCACATGGCTTTGGGATCGATTGACCACTGCTTCTTCTTCATTTTCTTTTTGTCAGCTGATGGGGGTAGGGGCTAACCTGCTGCTTTAACCCGTCTGCTTTTAGATAAAAAAGGTTATGCAGTTAGAAATGCCACACTGAGCTGTTGCAGTATGTGAGGCTCCATCCTCCTCCGACCTTTGTCATGCTATTTTACAATATTGCCACAGGTCTTTGGGTCTGTATGAATCTACATGTAAGATGTGAGTGGATCTGACAGGCCTTGAAAATAGCAACATATAAACATCATTTCAGTATTTAGTTGATAAGACCACTTTATGAGAACCTCAACAAACAAACAAAGTCTGGTCTGATTAATCACCTTTGAGGGTCTTAGCTTTCATTAAATGTACAAGTGCAAGCATCCTGGTTGCCTGAGACGTGTAGTGTAGCCTGCCATATTATGTCCCTGGTCTGAATCACTGGGCAACCTCAGCGTCTAAAAAAACAAATAATATAATAGCCAACAGGGTAGTGAAGGTAGTGGGCAACCTCCGAGTCTGAGAAGTGAAGCCGGTTCAGAGGTGTCTTAAACTTGCATTCTTTCTAATAGCCAGCAGGGGGCGACTCCTCTGGTTGCAAAAAGAAAGTCTGATTGTATGGAAGTCTATGAGGAAATGACCCTACTTCTCACTTGATTTATTACCTCAGTAAACATCGTAAACATGAGTTTATGGTCTCAATTGCTAGTTTCAAGTCTTCTTCAATACAGCATGATGTTCATTTAGTAAATTATGGTCCCATTTAGGGTCAAATAGACCATAAAGCAGGCTATGCTTTAAGGCGTGGTCTACCTTGTGATTGACAGGTCGATACGATCGGTCTGGGAGTTGTCCGTGTTTTTGTCTTACAAATTTAACCCTTTCACAGTGTGTTTTCATTTAATGAAAGTTAATTGTAACATTTTGGTCACCTACAAATGTCATTTTCAGTGTTCGTTTGTACTAAGCTCCACCTTCTAGAGTCACTTCTGGTTGCAAAAAACCAAGATGGCGACGGCCAAAATGCCAAACTCAAGGCTTCAAAACAGCCAATAGGTGATGTCATGGTGACTATGTCCACTTCTTATTGTAATATAAATAATGATTAGAACAATAGTAATTATTATTATGATGATGATAATAATAATAATATGTTTATTTAGTATAGCACTTTTCATAGAGCACAATTCACAAAGTGCTTTACAAGAATAGAAAATAAATAAAAACAATAAAACCATAAAACAATCAATAAAACAGTTATTAGAAACAAAATTCAAAACTAGACAGCTCAAAGTGACACAAAGGCAAATTTAAATAAGTGAGTCTTTAGGTCTGAATCCCGCTGAGGACCTTTTGTTGAATGTTGTTTTCTGTCTGTCTCTCAGCTGTCTCTATCCAATGAAGGAAAACTACCAAAAAATAATAATACAAGTGGTTGGGATCGAATATTAATGGAACCTTTTCAGGGCAGGTTCAAGTTTCTACCGTCAGATGTGTGCTTTAAAAAGCATCATCATCTGCATATATGATAAATGGCATCTGAAAGCCTCGTTATCATATAAAGCAGTTAAGATAAAAGAAAGGGACGAATCTTAGGTGAAAGATTATAGTGCATCATGAAAAAGTACAGTATGCAGTCCCATGAAAATATACCGTTAACCAGATAGTAGTCTGAAGAGGGATTTGCAGCTGCGAAGGTGACGTCTCATTAGTGAGGGAGAAAACCAGGTAAAAATAGCACCTGGTTTCTGGGGTTGATTCACAATCACAAGGTCAGTGGAGCAGCAGTACTGCTGGGGGGGTAAGGTTTCTAGGACATTGTTCACATCTGAAGATAAAATGAGAAAATATACTCCATCGCACATAGAGAGAGTGAGATGGCAGATAGAAGGAGGCAAAAAGACAAGCGGGATCATTTTGGGCTGCTTGTTCAAACATAAAAGCAGTTTTCTTTATTTTCTTTATAGCTTTTCATTTGTTTTTCAAAGGTGATTAGTTTACTAAAGGATTCCTTCGCCCCTCACATCATCATCCTGCAGCATTAATGATTATGTTTACACTATTTCAACATCTTCCTTAAGCACTCAGAATGTGACAGGAAGTTAGAAGTTAGCTTGATCACTGTTTGTTATCTGAGATGACGTCCTCGTGCCAGCCTGAGCCACAAAGTAGTAGAAACCAGTGACTTCTCATCATCGTCATCTTCCTGTCCTGCAGGCTCGGGGACTTTATACAGCTCACTCATTACGTGCTGGAGCGGCTACAGCTGCAGCAACTATCACCCCTGTATCTATCTACGCTTAAAGCCACGGGTCATTGGTCATCAGCTGCTTCTGAACGTTAGCTACTCCCTCGAGATATCCTTACTGATGAAAATTCCATGAGCCATTTGCAGTATTATTATTGCTCACTACCTAGCTGAGACAATACCGGTAGATGCATCAGCGATTGCTGCTGGGCTCATTTCATACGTTTCACCTAGATTATTCTAGCCTAGTAATCCTTCTAAATAAAGTGGTTTAATTGTAATAAATAAATACTTTGCTATGAACTATACCATCAAATGTAACTGTGCTACCTGTATTGAGTTAACGCCATGTAGCCCCATACTGCGCAACCATTAGAACTGTAGGTATTAATGGAAAACACCATCTTATGCACAGAAGAAAATGTAACTAGCTGCTGTGGTAAACAGTAAATAGTGTTGTAGTCATAAAGTATTAATGTAGCAAACACTGTTAACAATGTGTATGCCCATTAGCTTTCGCTATGGATCGTACTACGGTCATAAAAATACCACGTGATTCTTATGATATTGCATTATAAAACATGACTAATATACTGCATTGTACATATTGAATCATGTCTCAGTAGACGTCATCACTCTTGACAGGAATAGCTGATAACTTTGCCCTCTGTTGTTCTATACCGCTCTACTCTCAGTAGAGCAGCTCAAGTTTGACGCTGCTGTCAGTTCACTGACAATGATAATAATAATGAACTATAAAGTTCAGAGTTGATACTCAGCTGTCAGATGACAAAAAACAAATGTGTTAACCCTACCCTACTGTAGATATACCGTAGTATTCGCTATATATATATATATATATATGGAAATAGGAATAACCCTGAGATGTGCCATCTCGTTTTCAAGGGGGTCCTCAACAACAATAATACACAATTTAGACAAAACATTTGAAGATATAAATGTGACAAAAATTAAATAATAAGACATTCAAAATCAGGGTTTATACTCCAAGCAGAGCATGAAAATGAATCATTCACTTAAAGGATCAGTGTGTCACGGTTAGGGGGATCTATTGGCTGAAATAAAATATAATATTATTAAGTATGTTTTCTTTAGTGTAGAATAACCTGATAATAAGAATCATTGGGTTTTCGTTTCCTTAGAATGAGCCGTTTATATCTACATAAGGAGCGGGTCCTCTTAACGGAGTCCGCCATGTTGCACTGCCATGTTTCAACTGTAGCCCAGAACGGACAAACCAAACTCTGTTAACTTTTCCTGCTTGGGCCGGAGTCGATAACGTTACTCACTCAAGTCGCCGCCTCTCTCTCTCTCTCTCTTGCTTCACCACTCACTTCCCACTCTACGTACTGACTCTGCTCCAGATGGCTCTAGAGAGGGCCATTCGCGTTTTCGTATCGGTCACCGTAGCAACACGCTCGGCACATGCGAGACACTTCATTTGGTTGCAATCTCCTCACCTAACCGCAAGATCCCGCCAAATCCTAAACACTGGATCTTTAAAGTTTCTAGAAAGTAGTAATGTTTATTAATAATATGAATTTATCACCTGAGACAAAGTGCGGACCTTATGATGTAGAGATATAAGACAGTTTAATCAAATTAAAATGGATTTTCAACCTGGGTCTAATCTTAATAATTGTGTGAATTCTGACAAATGGATTCTTTGTAAATACATTTTGTTTTACATAAATCATTTCAAACATGTGTCTCAGAGTTCAACCGAAAAACACAGAAACTGATAAGCTATTGTAGCTAACTGCATTGGGCTCTACTTCTGGGGCAACTTGCTGGCTTACCAAACCATAGTTATTTAAGAAAACCTCCAGAGTTTCCCACCATGGTTGCATATACTGTAGTGTGATGTGGTACATAGAAATTAGAACTTGTTGTTGCACTGTACATAAAACAGAAAGAAGCTACATAGAGCTTCTGTTGCTTTATGAATGGCTTTTGATCTGTGAACTCTGTTAATAGTTATTATTGGAGACAAGGAGAACAGCACAATGGTGTGCATCATGTGAAAACATTAAAACCAGCTCCTCAGGCACCTGTCTGTGTTTCTGACAACAACGATACAAGGACGAAGTTTTAATCAGTTTCCAGAGTGACGGCAGGATTTTTCTTTCTTCTGCACTGTGAGAAGTTTTGATTTACTTCATTAACACTCAACTTCCTATCACCTCACTGCATGAGGTTTAACGGTGGAAAAACGTTACTGTGCAAATGTCACAGAAATCAAGAGGCAAAATACTGTATGTAGCCAACAGAGAGTGGGCAGATTTGCTGTTTGTAGGTGCTGATAAACTCTTTTTGAAAGCTTTTACACTTTGTATGATGAAGTGAAAGTCTTTTGTTCAATTCCAGTGGAAGCATCAGTCATTTGTACGCACAGTAAGCTGTTGTTTTTGACAGAGAAATTCCTCACACTATGCTCACAGGCACACACACACACACACACACACATACACACACACACACACACACACGCTGATTAGATCAAATTCATGTTACAGTTACTGTGTGACAGGCCACTAATGACTAATGTAAATTTAATGAATCAAACCTAGCAGAATCATCTATCTTCCCATCCGCAGGGACCGTGAGTCTACAGTGTCAAACAAATCAAATAACGCAGGAAGAATGCATGAGATGGGAGGTTTCCATAGATACACTTATACGCATGAAAAGAACCAATATGAGCAGATTTGTTTTTTTTATTTTCAAGGAAATATATTCAAGAGCATGCACTGAACCATGAAAATGTCAGTTTTCATAAGATCAAAGATGATTAATTATTACCAATAACCTCATAGTGTGAAATTGATTTCTGTAGCTGTCCGGACATAAGCAAAGGAAACAGTATTACCTTCCTTTGCCTTCAAAACAGTAGTGAAGTAGGGCAAAGATAATTTGATGGACTATATATCACTGTCTTCACATTATATGTTGCTTTTACTGACTCTGAGGGGTAAATAAAATGCCCCATTCACCACCTCTGGAAGATTTATTCTGCTGTCTGCAGGACTGATATTCTTCTATGGGCAGAGCAGATGGCTTGCAATGAATTGTACTATCTCATTCTCAGTGCATGTGGAAATTTTCACCATAATACAGTTTCAGTGCATTTATCAACATATCGTTATCCCCAGAATGGTTGTTTTCTGTCCCAAAAATGGTCTACTGTATATTCCTGCTGTGTTTACTCAGACTGTATGAATGAGTGATGTTCTGTTGCGTCTCAGGCTACATCCACACTCATACAGTTTTGTTTTAAAATGCGTAACTTTTCCTACATTTATGCCTAGCATCCACACTACTCCGACGTTTTAGACCCCTAAAATGGAGACGTTTGAAACCGCTGCTGACGCCGTTTTAGTTTGAAAACTCTGGATTACATTTAATGGTATGTGTCTAGGATCCGTCACTTCCATGCTTCCCATTCATTGTTTATGTAAGCAGTCGTGCAATGCATTTTGGTAGCGTAGCAATGCATTTCAAGAGACAAACCGTCGCGTTGGCCGTTCCTCATTTGCACAAAGTTGAGTTCTAAGCTACTTTATGCAAATCAGGGGCATCCGTCGCGATTCGTCGCCTCTGGAAACTCATGTTTTTAACTAACTGTTGTCAATCTAAAATAAAGACAAATTCAGCAACTGCATGGCTTATTTCTCGCCTAAAATGTTTTCAGAAACTATTTTCGTAATATACAAGAAAAAAGTTTCCAAACAAGCCGCCATGTTGGTTCCAGTTTGAAAGCTGGGAGCAGCAGCCCACGAGTAAAAGCGTTTGTCCGATGAGGTGCCTAGTGCCCATTGGCATTTCATAAGTGTCCAATGCTGGAAAGCAACGTGATCCCTCACGTCCAAAATCGCCTCTGTGGGCACACACGCCTTTTCCGGACAGGCAGAAAACAATGACGCAGGCACCCACGTTCGCCTCTTGATAGGATCTTATCAGTCACGACGTGTTCTTCCCTGATTCGTCACGCCATTTTCACATGACACTTTTCCGGAAGAAAACAAACAACATCAGCCATGATTACCGTGTGAATACCAGTGGTTAGTTCAACATGGATAATGAATGACAGGCGTTGCTGATCTTGTTGTCTATGCTAGGGGCTGTTGTGCAGTTAAATTCTGCAATTTACAATGTTACTACTTCCTGCAAGTGCCTTAAGTCACTGTAAAACAAAAAAGTATTTAAAGTTTCAACGATTAACCGATTACTTGTCAATTATTAAATTAATCGGCAACTATTTTGATAAACTATTAATCGTTTTGAGTATTTTTTAAAGAAAAAACACTCAAAATTCTCTGATTCCAGCTTCTTAAATGTGAATATTTTCTGGTTTCTTTACTCCTCTATGACAGTAAACTGAATATCTTTGAGTTGTGGACAAAACAAGACATTTGAGGACGTCATCTTGGGCTTTGGGAAACACTGATCAACAATTTTCACCATTGTCTTACATTTCATAGACCAAATGATTAATCGAGAAAATAATTGCCAGATTAATTGACAATGAAAACAATCGTTAGTTGCAGCCCTAAATGTACTAGTGTGGATGTGGTCTAAAGCACAAGGCAAGGTGCCTCTGTTGACTTTAAAACTCCCCTCCAAAACTTCAAAATAGCTCATCTCTGTCTGGAGACCCCGGTGCTGTAATCTGTCTCCAATTTCTAGGCAAGACAAGTACACCTTCCAGTCATCCTCCAGGGATGACGTGAGCACCCAGAGGTGATGACATAGAGTTCACTGTCACCCTCCCAATCTGCCTCTCTACATCAACTAGGAGGAGAGGAGAGGAGAGGAGAGGAGAGGAGAGAGGCGTGTCGTTGTGCAAGATCAGAAGAAAAATCACCATATGTTAATATTATGATTTAAATTTTATTAACACTCACACAAACACAAGGAGGAGACTAGCAGAGCCTCGGGAGGACTGGTATTCTCTGTGGGCCCTCGGATGACTTGGCAGTCCTGTTTAGTAGTCATCTGGGTGGAAAATAAAACAAGAAGGCAAACAAACAAGCAACAGCAGTGAGTCTTTTATTTCCATGAGACAATGACCTTCACTGGGAATATAAAGGTCGCTGTGCTGCCGCTTTTTAGGGAGGAAGACTATGGCAACAAACCTGCTTTGTATTGATTTTTTAGCAGGAAGGTCAGACAAAAGCACAATAGTTATTGCAGATTTTATGGAAAGTAAGACTATAATGTAATGGATGCACTTTATTTGACTGTTTTGCACAATAGACCCTCTGGCTGTGGATATCAAGGAATCGAGTGAACTTGTCCTGGCGGTTTAATCCTCCCAGGCTTACAAAGCTGATCTGCTGTGAGGATCAATTCCCTGGGGTATAAAGGCCATCACTGACCTTGATATAAATACAGTCCAGTGACCCACCCTTGTGCAGTGACTTGATCCTGATTGTGACAGTTTAAATTCCTCTATCTTGTAAAGTGTAAAACCCCTTTTTCTAGATAAAGGTTATAGTCACATATATGTTGTTTAACTGCTGGTTCAAAGTTTTCCTGTGTACAAACCTGAAACACCTCTTTGTTATTAGAAAGGTAATTGTAATGCAAAGTGGAGCTCCTTATTATTCATATTCTTTTAAGACAATGCGTGCGGCATTATTAATAACCTTGGTATCTATCATTAAATAAAACCTGCAGGTATAAATAAGATTTTTAAAATGCTGTGTTCTTCGTGCTGCTGTGGAAACAAGACAAGAGCCTACAGCAATGCTAGCGGCTCTGTGCGGATGTACTATGCTGAAGCACAACGTCCGCATGCTAACATACTCACAGTGGCGATGCTAACATCCTGATGTTTAGCAGGTATAATGTTTACCATGTTCATCATCTAAGTCTAGCATGTTAGCATGCTAACCTTTTCTAATTAGCACTAAACACATAGTACAGCTGAGGTTGGTGGGAATGTCGTTAGTTTTGCAGGTATCTGATCATAAATTAATGTATTGGACAAATTTAAATTTTGACCTGATGATGGCGCTACTATAAAAAGTTATGCAGTGTTTCCCATTAATTACCTAGACTCTGGCGGCAGTTTTATTATGAACCAAAAATATTTTTACACTTCTCAACGGCTGGGGTCCGTGCAGTCTGCCCGGGGGATTCAACTCGGTAGGTCAGGGATGGCCGCTCAGTCTGGGAGGATCTCCTCGTGGGACCTGTCCCTGGTGCTGGGTCTAGGTCAGCTTGGAAATGTCGAGGTGAAGGTGGCTCTCCCGACCTTGCCGCTACCCCGGCTGTGGATTTTGTGGTTGCTGTGCCCTCTCTCCCTGCGAGAGGGGATGGGGCCCCCTGCTCTCGGCGCAACCGGGGCAGACTGTCCTCAGTTCGTCGGGGGTCTGTGGCGACGTCGGCAACCCACCCGACCTGTCTTGAAACACGGACCCCGTCTCGTTTAGCATGCATTGTGGGTGTGGCTTTTTTTCCTGTGTCATCACCATTCATATCTATACAACCAATGTGTTTATGATTAAATTGTGTACAAAAGTACATAATTGTTTACAAGAGCACCAAGTTCTTCATAGATCTAGCCTCTTCATTTTGCTCTCAAAGTGCACCAGCATTTAACTTTAAAATGTACAAATTTTTCTAGAGATCCTAAAGGGTCCAAGGTCCACCCATCACAGTCTCAAAAAATCCTGTTGGAAACACTTTTAAGGAATGACCAAAGTTATTTCAATTCACTCTGTGGGGGAAATAAATGTCTGAACCAAATTTCATGGCATTTCATTCCATAGCTGTCAAGACGTTTCACTTGAAATCACAAATGTCAAACTCACGGAGGCGCAAGAAGAAAGGTCAGACATCACCAATGCCATTAGGATTTACCGTCTGGGATTCATGAATGTCTGTACAAACTTTTCTGCCAATTCATCTCGTCTTTTGACCTGCTGGTGATGCCACAGGAGATGAAAAGTCAGGGCATCACCCGAGTTAAACAGATTCATCCTCTGGGGATTGTGTACAAAATGTAATTGCAATCCATCCGATAGTTGTTGAGACATTTCTGTCTGAACCAAAGCGATGGACCGACGGACAGATTGCACCATCCATACAGCTACGCCGCTAGCAAATTAACTCTGCTGTTCAAAATAGTACATGAAATCAATATCTTGCTGGAAAACTTGTCTCTATATGTGACATACGATTATGCTATGCTATTCCTTTGAAATTTAGGACTTCACCTTCAGGCTGTAGCACTACAGTGTGTTTGCCAGTGTTTGTGTGCTTTCTCATTTTCCCTCATGCAGTCTAATGAGGGAGACCACATAATGTGCCTGAGCAGTATACTGAATAATGATGGAGGCTGTCTGCTGTTCTGTGATAAACTTTGAAAGGAGTAAGGCTTGTTTGTGACAGTTGCCTTGCAGCCAAAATCTTGGCCATCCAGTTATTTGCAGAGAGCAGAAGGAAAGTAAAATAAAGTATGGAGCAGAAGTTAGGCAACTAAGACAAGAATCAAAAGCCATTGCACCCTCAACTTTGTCTTTTGTTAAGTTTTTACTCAAACGTCTATCAACAATTCAAGAAAGACAAAAATATTAGGCCTGGGACGATCCCAAAAATCAAAGAATAAAGACATTTCCCTCACAAAGTGGTTAGTGGTATTTTCTATGTAATTGTTAAAGGGACTATTTGTAACTTTCAGAAATGCGCGTTCACGTCTAGAGGTGGAGCGAGCTGAGCGAGAACACGCGCGCTGTCTGAGTGAAGGCAGGCAGGCAGCTGCCACACGCGAACGCACATATGTGAGCGAACCCATGTGTGGCGACCCGCTACATTTATACGATTAAAAAGTTACAAACAGTCCCTTTAAGGGACATGTAATGTTTTATACTTCTGGTGAATATAGCTCCGTTCTCTTTATTCATCCATGGTCAGCTCCATTGGGGCCGTTTCAATGCATTTAACATAAATGTCAATATATGGGTGCTCTACAGTTGTAGCGTCGGCTGATTTGACCACGGAGATGAGAGTGGCGGCTGGCTTGACTGCACGTTACCGCAATACGATAACGTTTTCTGTCCATGACAGAGTTAGCATGCAACTTTAGCCGTGATGTCTAGCTCTGCTTTTCCTGGCAATGTGTGAAACCCAAAGTGTTTCCATACTTAACTGTATTGGTACGTGTCCACAGGCTCCGTGCTTTCCACGCTCCCCATTCATTGTCTATGCAAGCAGCCGCGCAATGCATTCTGGTAGCGTGACGTCGTGATTCGAGAGACAAGGCGTCACGATGCCCACTCCTTATTTGCATAAAGTTGAGGTCCTGGCTACTTTATGCAAATCACGGGCGTCCGACATGCCTCGCCGCCTCTCGAAACTCCCGATAATCTTTTAAACTAAACGTTGTCGATCCAAAATAAAGACAGATTCAGCAACTGCATGGGTTATTTCTCGCCTCAGATGTTTTCAGAATTACATTTCAGTGAACTATTTACGTGAAATAAGAAGAAAGTTTCCAAACGAGCCTCCATACTGGTTCTGGTTTGAAAGCTGGGAGCAGCAGCCAATGGCGGGAAAGTGTTCGTCCAATCAGGAGCCAAGTGCCTTGTTTCTAGGGGCAGCACACCAAGCATCCAATGCTGGGAAGCATCGCGTCCCCTCACGATAAAAAACGCCCCTGTGGACACGTACCATAAGTGTAGTGTTTACCATGTTGGATTTAACATGTGAGAGCGCAGGTCGTATCCACAAGGACCCTCCGCCGTTTTCTGATTGGTCGTTTTATATATACATAGGTAAATCAATTTTTTTCCCCCACCCCTAAAAAATAGCCTTTTTAAATCAATCTGTCAACCTATAATCCTTAACTAAAATATACAATATTGATGTAGGTGTATGTTGGGTGGTTGTTTTAAAGTGCCTAAAGCTGAGAACAGCTCAGTGGGGATCAGTCAATCAGTTAGCCCGGCTCTACATAGAGAAGGTCATCAAGCTGAGAAGGGAATAGATTCAGCTGAGCTCATTCTGAAGAGGTTTCTATTTATAGTTTGTCATCAAAATATAAGTCCCACTGCTATTCCTGCAGAGTGTATGTTAATGCAATATATTACACATGCAGCAACAGCCATTCTTGATATGTAGGTTTTGGTATTTACATAGACTGTACACCGGTTCCACACAGAATCTCTATTTATTCAATGTACATTGATACACACCTTGATAGTACCATGCGGGTAAGAAAAAATGCCTCTGGGTGAGATATTCTGTTCAGGATGGAAAGCTCCAGGCTACGTTTCCTCAAAACAACCTTCACTCAAACATCAGCTTTTGCTCCATCCTCTCACACATATACAGGTGTTTTTGGGGAACGTAGTCCTAAGCAGTACAGAAAGGGATGTTGTAAGTATAACTACTGAGGCAGGGATAAGTACAAAAACATATTCTAACACAAACACCAGCTAGACTTCATGATACATGGGACGGGACAGAAAACTGATTTTCTTTCTAACTGTTTCTGTTACTTATTTATTGATACAGCAGTCAAATAATAAATTATTATAATAATAGGATAATGAAAATTCACAGACATGTCATATGACAAACAGGCTATTGCATTCTCTCCCCCCCAACCCCATCACAACCCCTGGAGTTCCAACAGGTATGAATTTGTTTACATGCAAATGTCACACCATCGCCACTGTGCCGTCGCTTCCACCCGCCGCCTCTACACACAGTGTTTGATCAACGTGGCGCTCACTAGGACTTCTGAACGTGCTTCTTCTTCTGGAACTTCCTGAACTGGGACTGAATGGCGACAGCCGCCTTTTCGGTCTCCGGGTTTTCCATGTCGATGTCAAAGTCCTCTGGGACGTCCGTCTTGGACACATCTGGAAGGGAAAGGAAATGATGCGTGTGACTCACAGCGGTGTACGCAGACTGGTCTGAGTCACATGGCCAAGTCCCCCCTCACTTGGACAGCATTTTCCAATCATAGCTTAGCAACTATAATAAGGCACAGCAAGCCCGTTAATCTTTCTCCAAATGCTTACGTGATGTACACTGGGCTCTAGTAAGTAAATAAAGAGTTTGGAGGGTGTCTTTTTTTGTTTTAGCCTTTCCAAAACCAGAAGCAGAGCAGCCAACGTGCAAGGAATGGATTAATCTGTGTGTTTGTGTGCTCTAACTTATGCTGCAATTGTTAGCATGACCAACTAACTAGTATATTACCATTACTTGTAAGGCTTTGTTTATGTTTAGTTTATGGGTTACAGGTAATGTTTTGTAAAAAAAAAAAAGAAAAAAGTCATGTTCTTGACTGGCACATCCACTGTGTAATATTTATAAACTGCATAGAAGCTGGTCCTGAATGCTACTATATCAGAGTTTTATGTTTGCCAAACACTTCTGTTAGTTCTCATCCTAGAAAGCTTTTCTCTTGTCACGTTTAAGGCCGTTACACACCGGCAGCGTTTTTTTTTTTTTTGCATGTCAATGTATTTTTCAAACTGTTGTTTTTGTCATGAGTACTTTCACCCAGAACGCAAATATTACACGGCAAAAAAGCAACGTAATTTTTCTCGAAACAAGGTCGATTTTCGGAGTCTTTGCAACACGAATAAAGGCATCAATTAATCATGTTGTGCAGAATGGGTTGAGTTGCATCTATATTTATGAAACAACATCATGGAGGCTCCGTAGTCCAAACCAGGACGGCAGAACCCTGATTGCACAAACTTACAAGGTCTCATTTCCTGATACTCTCAGAAAGCAAATCCATCTCAGCATCAATACTGTCACAGTAAACCACCAGCTCTTTGTTTGTGTTTGGAAAACGGTAACATAATGTAGTGATACTGTAACAGTAACTAACGTTCCTAAACCCCATCCTTCATTATAATAGTGGAGCAGAGCTCCGATGGGGGAGCCTGGGTAGTTGTAGTTGTTCTGGTCAAAGGCCAAAGCATGAATTGATCTCCAGTTGTTAATCCTCTCTGCAGCTCAGCCAACACTGACCAAGAGGACACAACCATAATCCCAGTATAAACTGATGCAAACTGGTTTCAGCAAGTATGAGGAAAGAAGAGTGTTTTTATCTCCTGGTCAATGAAGTCCTAAAGAACGTAGTACAAAAGAATATTGAACGTATTGAGGAAATTGATGTTTTACCGCTCTACCTGGACATACTGTGATCATATTGTGACTTTACAAAACACCAATCACCTGTGGTGTTCCTTAAATTAGACTTTTATTGACTAAAAATGTGTAATCTGCTGTTAATTAGATAAGAGCAGCAGAGCGGTAGGCTATAATGAAGCAGGGATATTCAGGACTTTGAAAGGCCAGGACAAGCTAACATTTACCCAAGCAGGTTTCAGTGTGGCTCGGACGGCTGTCTGCAACAGCTTACTGTATGTCACCAGGAATAATAATCAGGAAATGCGTGTTTCTGTGCCTCGGTGAAAATTTTGATCTCTACACTGCTTTTGCAATAAACAGGATGATTGCGACTGACTTGTGTTGTTTATATATACCGTAGCTAATGTAAGATCAGTCCCTGTTGTCTGCACTGACATTAATGATTCTCATACTGAGATGAAACCTAATCATCATTAGCTAGTTTTAACCTTAGTAACTAATTGTTTTTCTACAAAGCTCTGCATGTAGCACTCCTGCAAAGGATTGACCTGCTGGAGTTTGATGAGCAGAACCTCTACTGTAGATAAACACACATGACAGACAGTGAGAGATGGGGGAGAGAGGAGCACCGAAGGCAGGAAAGCAGAGAGGCGACTTATGTATTGACTGTGCAGCTAATCTTTGGGTTCCCTTGGGGCCGAGCTTGAGTACCCCTCTCTTGCTGTTCAAGGAGGAGACGCTAACTGCTGTGTCAAGCCGAGCTTTGAATCCTGCATTAATTGATATTGAATTTTCCGACGCTCTAATGCCTGCTGCTTTCGCCCCGGCAGCATTAGCTATTGAGCTGTACCCTCTGCCGTGTCAACACCAGACATGTTCGTAATCTTTGTAAGACAAGCTAGTGACATTTTTTTTTTAAAGATGTCTAGATTGTCAGAGTGGAGGCACACGCAGGATGTGATCCGGTGCTGCTTTCATGTGCTGGAAGGAATATTGTAATGACGACATACAGAGAACACGTGCAGCTCGACAAAGTAATAAACAAATACCCTGTTTACACCTGGCATTCAAATGGGTTTTGGGTGATTGGATTGCAAACAAACATACAAAAGTAAATGAACAATAAATCTTAGTTGAATCAACAATACCTAAAATACAGAATATAAGGAGAAAGTTGGGATGGTGGAAAGAGCTGCGTCACTGTTGGCATTAGCATATCAGCAGAGTAATAGTTAGAAATGTTATATAGGGTCACGCTGTACACTAGTATTATAACAGTAATACAGTCAGCGCGTTTTCTTACGAATGTCCAGCAACACGTGATGCACGCGTCAATTTCCATTCCAGTCTTTTTAAAATTAACTTCTGTCTTCACAGGAAACAACTTGGTTAGGTTTAGGAAACAAAACTACTTAGTTAGGTTTAGGAAAAGATCGTGGTTTGGGTTAAAATAACGCCGGAAGTTACGTGACGAATAAATCAACGTTGACTTCTGGTTTCATACGGGGTACGAACACCAGTCTCCTGGGTTTTTTAACCCACTCATCCATCCCGACCTCCTCCCTACGCAGCGTTTGTTGCTCTTTATACTTCCTGGGTCAGGATTACGTGGATTACATAGACTTTTCGTAGGTATAGCGACGAAGAGTGAATGAGAATAGCAACTTCAGTGCTCTGCCTGAACTAACGCTACTGTGTCTTGTGTGCATGTGAGTAAAGAAAAATTAGGTTTCATCAGCACTAATGAAAGTGTTTATTCTCACAACTTTACATGGTTTATTTTCAAAATATTCTTAGTTTTCTGACGCAATTATCTTGTTTCAATCTGACAATGCAGCACATAGTAACTGTTGATTTCTAAAATGCAAACACAAATCAGTGAAAATACGCATTACTTTGGCATCCATCTAGTTTTCGATAGTCATATTAACAACTTTTGAGAGTGATCACTTTAAAGCAGCATTTCCTCTATGTTGTGTATCAGTACAACTGTCAGCGAATCCAATTTAGTTCAGTTAGGTATCGTGCTGTACATGTTTTTGTAACCACACAAACTAATCAAGTCCACTTTAATGTCTCAGAGGAAACAATATAAAAGAATCATGGCACCATCTTGAAGAAAGGCTTTAGGTCCTGAGGACAGATTTTCATCAATTTTTATAAGACAGGAGGCAGTGGCTGAATGTGACAATGACGGATCTTTCTCCTCAGTTTAAGGATTCATCTCCTCCTCGGCACACACACACACAACGGATTACAAACCTATTACCTCTGGCAGCACTCTCAGTGTCCCTGTCTTCACCTAATGGGAGTTTTATATCTGCTGTCAGAGTGCCAGTCTGGATCATCTTGACTGTGCTTTAAGCGAGGAGCAGAAAGATGTATTTATTTATTTATGGTGTTGCTGTGTGGCAGCTGCTGAAGTAGAGGCCTACATGCTTCTAGGTTTGAGGCTCAATGGATTTACTTTCTTCAGACATGACTTTCCTGCATGTTTTGCCAACTTTATCTGTAGTTCAGATGGGATGGGTTCATAAGTGACATGATAAGACCATCCTTGGTTGGCTGTCTTTCAAAATGTCTTTTAAAAGCTGCTCTGAAGCCCAGTGAAAGCTGGGACGTCTTATTGATTTCACTGCTTAAAACCAGTTGAGCCATGAGAGGGATTTGTGGAAGCGGAGGACGAGAGGCATTAAAGAAGGACTTTTAGACCTTGAGACAAGAGAGACAGATTGTGGAAAGTAAAGTGAGACTCGGTATTAAAATGTTTTACACAGTGTGTGGACATCTGTTTGGGCTTAAGATGCTGCAGTGCTGCAGTGCTGCGGTGCTGCGTGATGTATTCGGCACTAAAATGTCCGTAGTTGCTGCTAGGAGTGTGCGATATGACGATATTAGATCGTGAACTATTAAAATGCCATCAGTGTATGAATGTGTCTGTGAATGAGTAAATGTTGATAGGTAGTGTATAGTACTTTGAGTGGTTGGAAGACTAGAGAGACGCTATACTAATGCAATATTTACCATTTATATATTAGGCTACATTTACTTTCTTTTATGCTGCATTTGTGTTTTAAATTACACCATCACTGGGAGGTTTTGAGAAACCCCTTGAGATGTTTTGATTGCCTGATTTCTTTTTTTTATTTTGATTCAGGAATCCAGTAACTCAAGAAATAATATTTCAATCTGTTGTTTGGACTCACAGGTTACCAAACTTAAGGATGTTTCTTTCTCACCAGTGTTAAGAAGCTTGTTTTTTTAAATTTCATTTTAATTAAGGCTGTCCTCTACCAAAGAAATTCTTAGTCGACTAACACTGATACGATTTTGTCAACTAATCGATTAGTTGATGTAATCGACAGATCTGTGAAACAGAGAGAGAGAAACAAAGATCACACAAAAGCATCACTTTGAATCTTGTGTTTACCAGAGATGTGCTCATAAGTTTCTTAGAAATAAATCACTCAGCATGAAAAAGCATAGAGATTATAATCCAAACAACCAAAACGACTGATTAGTCGACTAATCAACTAAGAGGGGGAAGCCCTAATAGTAATTCCCATTTATCTTGCCATGTTACTTCTGAAAAAGCAACTGAAGCCATGTTTGTCAGGAGTGAGGCAGTGCTGTTGCTCCAGTGGTCATAACATGTAAGAATAAGACATCCATTCAAAGCTGACAGATCTGGATACAGAGGCATCTTGCACTGTTTTCAAAAGACATGAAGAGGATTTGAGTGTGTGCGTTTGTGTGTATGGTGTAAAACTGTGTGTATTTATGTGTGTAGGAATGTGCTTGTGTGTGCGTGTGTACATATTGTGCCTGCCAGTGTTTGAAAGTCAGTGTGAAATTGAAAGGAAAATATCAGCGACCCCTCGGGCCCTGAAACACCAGAGGGGCAGCAAAGCGTGAGAGAGACCACAGCGATCAATACACAAATACACATGAAGGACTGGTTCTGTATTGATTGCTACTGTGGGCTCTGCTTTTTCACTGTGTGTCAACTTTTATTTTGCTTTGGCGAGGAAGCGTCTGAGTAACCTACTTGGATGTGGCCGCACATTTGAAGAAAAAAAAAAAAAACGTGGGATGTTCAAAGAGCTACAGAGGAAATGTGTGGTTTCAGCTCTTTCTAGCACTGAATGCCTTTTGAAACAGAGATACAGTGTGCATTTACTAACAATATCTGACAGAATAAGACAAATCCATTACAGCTATAATTGAGTACAGTAAAGCTAATTAAAAAGTATGTAGGAAATGGGTCGTCTTCACTTTTGAGAGCTTGTCGCTAATTATAAAAGGATGACTTTGATCTCTAAGGTGAGCCAATTTGAAATTACTCCTGAGTCTGTTTGAGATGAGGTGGGAGGTGCTGTTGGCGTAGCAGTTTCCACATTATTCTTTAACAATACTCTGCAAGCTCAACATTTACATAAAGAAATGGAGCCGTTTTCATCTGTGAACAAGCAGATGATTAATTCACATATGATAGCATCAATACCAGAGGATTACCCGGTGCTATCCTTCAATGTTCCTGTCAGTGGGGTTTGTTTGTTACAGTTACAGTATCACGTAAAGCTGTAGTAAGCCCGTGCTGCCCAGCTGTTGCAGTGACATGGACAGTCTGTGTTGTGCTTGGACTCATAAGGTCAGTGAACATACGGAGCATATGGCCCACATACACACAGACATCTGGACCCCAACCATGTCCACCAATGTCACAGAAGACGACCACGTTTTAGAGGCAAAGGACTGAGTAGTAACAAAGTACATGAACACAAGCACTGCATGTAAGTACAATGTGCGTTTCTAGAGTTTTTTCATCTTGCTCTAAAATAACAAACACAGCACAATCAGACAAAGGATCAATCAATTAAAATATTATTATTTATTATTATTATTATTATTATTATTATTATTGTTATTATTATTATTATAATTAATTGTGATTATTTGCAAATTAATCGCACATTTTTTGTCTGTTCAAAATGTACCTTAAAGGGAGATTTGTCAAGTATTTAATACTTAATACTTCTCCTCCTGTCCTTTTTGAATCAACATACTTGTGTATTTTTACACTGTAGTATTGCTATTTTTACTAAAGTAAAGCATCTGAATGCTGTTTTAATATTTTTTTTTATATAAAGAATAAACATTAACAACAATGAACGTCCACTGACTCTGAATGTCTGCAGTTTGTATTTTGTGTCTGGAAGTAAACAGCGTGATGCAGCAAAGCGGAAAAAGTTTCAATTGTATCCACTTGATAAACATTCAATCTTGAATCCGTTATCTTTATGATAAACACCTCCATCCTCCAGCTCCTCTGTTAGTTCTGCTATCAGGTAAACAGCCTTTGCTGCATTACTGAGGTGCGTCACAGTTGCATGTACTTGTTGAAAATGAGTTCCAGTGAATATGAATACATCTGTGTGTGTGGCTGTCCTTGAGCCTGTGAGAGGTTGTCTCTAAAGACTGTGTGTGCTGGGGGTATGCAGAGTGGGCGAGAGTCAATAGCAGCGTTACTCCCTCCTCGCCCACTCTAAGAGCTCTCCCTCTCTCCCAATCTCTCTCCCTCTGCATTGAGAGGCACACTTCAGACGCGCTGGGAAAGCAGTTTTTCCAGGCCTCAAATTAATTGTCAAGGTCAGACAACAAAGGCGTGCTTTGTGTGTGTATGTGTGTACTGCAGGCTGTGTACTTTCCTTCACTCTTTTTATTAAGTGAATAGAAAGGTGAACCTGAATCCTACAGGCAGGGAAGAATTAGTCTCCTGCAGCTCGGCGTTTCAACTCAGCCAGAGATAAATTGGTGTTGGTGAATAATGTTGCTGAACGGTGACTTTGTTTAAAAGGGTGATTTTTTTTATTGTTTCAAACGCGGTCAGTGGTTCCTTCAATCATGAATAATGCAGCTTTTTTTTCTAACAGTCTTTGCAGGCAGGTTACCGGCTGTTTAAGATATAATATACGGTACATCTCAGTTACGTCTAGCCACACTGCCTGCGTGAGCAGCATGTGACGGCACTGCGAGCCCTTTCTTTCTATATAGAGTTTGCCTTTCATAACAGCCATTTCATTTCATAAATGTAATTTCTATTTATTTATTTATTTATTTATTCATTCATTTCTTTTTTAAACAGAAAGATCAATTTATGTCACATTTTATCAATTAATTAATGGCTACATTTAGTTTTAATATTGTTTTCACCACATTTAATGAAATATTAATTTATTATTGACTAATTTATTATTATTATTTTTTCTATTATTTCTATCTCTATTTATTTTAGACAGAAAAAGGTTAAAGGTGTAGGATTTAGCGATATCTAATGGTGTGGTTGCAGATTGAAACCTCTCCTGTGCGCCAAGCGAGTAGAAGAACTACGGTGGCCGACACGAAAATGCGAATGGCCCTATCTAGAGCCAGTTGTTGTAAGAGTAGCGTAGCGGAGTCGAGAATAGCGGAGTCAGTGTGTAGAGTGTGTGTGTGTACGTGGGAAGTGAGTGTTAAAGCAAGCTTAGTTTCAGTTGATTATACACTAAAGAAAACATACTATCGGCAGACGCCTCTCTCATTCATCAGCCTTGTTATGTCTGTATATCGTTACACTACGTTGTCTGTCATCCCGTCATCTACCGTTAATTTCTTTCTCACCGCGGACGGCCAGCAGCTCCCGCCACACCTCAGAGTCTCGCCACACATCCACACACGTATCTCTCTGCTCTCAGAAGGAGGAAGAAGGCGGGGTCATACGTCATCACTGCGTCATCAGTTACACTGCACATGTGTTTCACCCTGTGGTCTTAATGCTCAGGCTGATCAGAATTCTTTAAAAAATACTGAATACTGAATACCCCAAAATCGAATGGATTATTCATTGTGCTACCCTCCACACCTCCAAAAAATGTTATTCAAATCCATCTCAAACTTTTGGAGTAATCCTGCTAACAGACAGACAGACAGACAAACAAACCAACACCGGTGAAAACATAACCTCCTTTAAGGCCTTTGGCTTTGGCGGAGGTAATTACAAAACAATCTTTAGACAATCAAAAACATTGATGCAAAAAATGTGTACGTTTTTAGAGGAGTCAATTTAATGCTAGCACTACTCTACTGACTAGTTTTCCTCTTTCCATAAGTCAATGATATATACATTCATTGAATAAAGCACAGAGCACACTACTTTATAATTATATACATTCTACTTGCTTCCATCTCAAACTGTGAAGTGTCGCTGAGTCAGGGCGACACATCAAATCACTGCCATGATTTAGCGGAGGTGAAAGCAGGGAAGATATTAGTTTTCTCGTTGATGCCTTTATTTGCTTCGCTATGATGGATTTAATGACAGAAAGCTCAACAATAAACATGATTTGCAATGCACTCGGTGCATGGAGCTGATCTTTATTTCCCCCTGGACAGAACTGATACAGGCAGTCTATCTCTGCTCAGGGAGGCAATCATCAGAGAGTTGGATTTACACAAGCTGATGGTCATCTCAGTTTTGTCTCCTGGTGTCTGTATTATCTTACCCTGCTGAGTCAGGACGTTAAACCTGAGACTGATCCTCAGCTTTGTCACAAGATTTAGAGGAAAACTGTAAAGTGGTGCAATATATAACCTCTGTGACACACCAAACTATCAGTGAGGTTGACTTGCTATAAGGAATGATGCATGCTAAAAATCCCTACACTGCTTGGTTTGACTTTTTCGTTTTGAATAGAGAGTAATTACAAATGAACAATCATGTAAAAGCTCAGAATAAATGACACAGTTTTAGAGCTCATGCCTTTCTTCCTCTCTGTCATGTGATGCCCACATGACAGAGAGGAGGAAAACTGATAAAAAATGACAAATGGACTAATTCAAATTCTTATGAAATGTTCTCCATGTCATGTAAACGATGACATGGCACCCTGAACTCTCATCAGATCATGATGAGATCTGACGGAAAGCCCTGAGGTGTGCGTGCGTGGATTGTGTGTATGTGCGTGCGTGTGTGTGTAGACTCTGATGGCAGCTGTCCTTCAGACCCCGTTACTGTCAATCATGTGACATGTGCCTTTTAAAGCTCATCTTACATTCATGGGCCCACATGTACTGTAAACTGTGGCCCACTTTTCCTCCCTCTCATCCTGTCTTCGCTTCAATCATCCTCTGTCTCTCGTCCTGTCTCATCTTACGTACTGTAAGTCGTGCAGTTGTTGGTTTTATTTTGAAAAATGTTTAAAATGCTTCATTTAGGGGTTGTTAAAATGTGTCTTGAACATCAGCCCGTTCGCACAAAAAAGCACATGAATGCCACGATAATGCGCAAGGCATTTAGCGTGCAATAAGAATACCTGTCTTGATTTCTGCGTGTCATTTGTACGCCATATATCTGTACTGACTGCCATGTAAACGCATAAATGCTACAGTAAGAGTTAGTGACATAGTATAAAAAGGGAGAAAGACCACTTTTGGTGGGCGGGTTGGGAGGTTGATGGGTCCAACAATCACCGAACTTTTAACCAGGAGACTGGTGTTCGAGACCAGTGTTTTGTAAGTTGCGTTAGTGTCAATTGTCGTGTTTTTTTAGTGATGTTTGTGACGTGTTTTCAGTCGGTGTGTTACATTGTTTCCGTGCATATTTTACTTAGTTTACGTACTTATTATAAGCCCAACCATGATGTTTTTCCTAAACCAAACTGCAGACGTTTGTGCGGCGTACAAATGACAAACAAAAAGGCTAAAACGCGTACTCATGACACGCGGTACGTCCGTGAAATGTTGTGCTATTTATACGCCTACCTGTGAGACCGGGCTGTGAACATAGAACCGCTGCTGTAAATAAAAATGAAAACGTCTTGAAAATGAATGTGATAATGTACCTCATAATAAATTAAACTAATGAAGCATATTCCAGTATTTTGTACCTTGTGCAGCAGATGTCTTGTTGTTGCCAGCAGCTGCTCCAGATCCTTGTCTCTGCAACGCAAAAACAACAAAACAGAAAAAAATGAATAAGATGGACATTATTGCAGTACATTTTTGTTCAAACTGAAATGACTTCAGCAAAATAATAGACAATTTCCTACAATCCTGTCATCATATCCAAATAAACTGAATGCGCACCACTGCTCTGTGCCCTTTACTAATTAAGCCTTGTCCTCATGATTGTTCTGACATCTACTGGGGGCTAAGCTGCCACCTAATCTGCTAGCACGCTCTCTAAAGCCTCCACTCCGGAGTATTTCAGCCAGTGGGGTCCCCTTCTTATGACCACGTGAGCTGGGCAGAGGAGACCCTTCAGGCTGAGGGCCCTGTGACAGTGAAAAGACCTACAGACAATATACAGTATAACCAGGAGTGAAACAATGCTAGAGGTGTTGCTGTTTACTACAGTTTGGCACCGTGACACTACAGAGGTCAGAAAAATATTAACATGAAACATTAAATGACCTAGTTTCCCTACTGTATTTATGTTTTATTGTGCTCATAGGATTAGGGTTGAATATTTAAGAGGATAATGTACAGCCAGCCGGTCATTGTTGTGAAATAAATCCCGACAAGAAGCAGAGGGGTCTTGCGACGCTCTGAAGGGGTTTATTTCCCAACAATGACCCACTAGCTGTACATTATCACGCTTTTTACACAGCTACTTACTTAAAAAAATAATATTTTGACAAAAAACGGTCTACCAGAGTCCGACATCAGAACTGGGCCCATAGCAACGGTCTGTTATACATAGCAACAGTCTGCTACAGTATAAAGAAATAACAGACCACAGAACGCTGTGATTGACCAATCAGAATAGAGTATTTAACATAACAGTGTAATATATATATATATATATATATATATATATATAAATATTTGAGAGTTTTTTTGTCAAACTGTTGTTTGACAAAAGAATGCAAACACGGCGAAAAAGCGACCTCCTTTTTTTTTCAACAAGGTTGATTTTCCGAGCTTCCGCATCATGAATAAAGGCATCAACCAATCACGTTTTGCGGAACGACATGAGTTGCGCCTGTATTTATGACACAACAACACGGAGGCTCCATAATCCAAACCAAGACAGCAAAATTATTACTTCTTTCAACCTTGACAAAGAGAGCGCAATCCAAGCCCACTCCTTCCATTCTTACATTTCACAATAAAAGCCCTAGACATATAATATTCGCAGGTGTATGTGTTACGTATTTTTGTGTCGTTTATTCGTCACGCCCCCGGTGTGTAAAGCCCTTAAGGGCCATACTGCTGGATGAACTTCAACTTTAGGCTTAAAATTCAACAAGATGAGGATTTTCACAATAAGATAACAGTCATTTAATAAATCCTAAGGCAGTGATATTTTAATAGAGTGTACAATCTTGCATGCCCTTTATTTATGAACATTTTTATGAAACAGTTCACCCAGTAGCATCAATATACTGTATACTACTACAAATATATTTTACACATTGATTTAATATTTATACATTCTGCATGAAGGCTTTCCTTCAAAAGCAGCGTATAGTCATTTTAAAGAGAGAGAGCAAGAGAGAGAAAACACAACTCAAACTACCCAACTGTGAGAATTCATACTGATTATACAGTGTTAGTTCTTCTTGGCCATATGGTCATAATCACATTCACTCTCTCATTTAAATTCACTCCACATTACAAGATACAAAAGTGTAAAAAAAAATGGGCAGACTGATGGATGCAAATGAGAAAACCATCTAACCAAAAAGAATCAAACGTCTCTACACAGCCAGAAGTTTCACCAGGTATTGTATCAGATGTGATGTTGCATAACGGAACAAAGCCACACTTAGCCGATATAACATAATCATCATACTCTTACATACTAATGCAGTAACATTTATCTAAATGTCAACTTCATTATGCAGAAGCCATTTATTTCCCACGCTGTAATACTTCTGTATTCCAAACACACGCCTCATTTTAAACTGCAAATAGGCTCTGATCTCTAGAGAAATAACACACGGTGTGGCTGTGTTAATGTGCATTATGTCTCCCCCATTTCTTCTCACGTGATGTGTGAGTTTGTCAATTAAAAATAGAGTTAACGCAAGGGAGCTGAAAGAGGCCTCATAATGAGATGTCTACCGTCTGACTCTGCTGACATGAATGTTAAATTGATGGTGAAAATGAAACAAATTGGTCATTTATATATGTTTAGAGATTAATTTAAAAAGTTGACATAAGAAAAAAAAGGCTATATGGCATGT
>CAKAOH010038560.1:3680-40622 GCA_916701665.1 Sebastiscus tertius
AATGTAGATTTATTAAAGGGACACTCCACTGATTTTTACAAGTCAAAATTAGTTCACTCTTTATGGAAAGTGCTTCTCAGCTGGTAAAAATAGATATATAAGGGAGAAGCTTTGGCAAGTCTTAGAAAGTCATCAGGGTTATTTTGTCTTTAAGTACATATCTATAACAGAAAGCCTGAGTTACAAATCGAGGACGTGGAGTTTGAGTCATGTGGGCATTCACCAGGCAGGGGGGGTCTAATGAAAGACGCTACTGAGCAGTGGTGGGATGTAACTAAGCACATTTTTTTACTGCACTACATTTATTTGACAGATTTAGTTGCTTTACATATTCAGATTATTTGTTTTGTATAAGTTACGCTACACAGCAATGTATAAAGTAGTTAAAATGGACTACACCTTTACCAGCTGCAACAATAAAGTGATGAACACATTAATGCATCAATGATTATAATCCAGTAATATAATATATATATGATTAAGAAATGGGAAATTCTGCATAATTAATACTTTTGCTTTTGGTACTTTAAGTATAGTTTGATGCCAATACTTTTGTATTTTTACTTAAGTAAGATTTTGAATGCAGGACCTTTACTTGTAGAGTATTTTTAGACTATGGTATTATACTTTTACTTAAGTCAAGGATCTGAATACTTCTACCACTGCTATTGAGTTGCATTATGTGAAGTGTAGGATCCAGTGTTTTAGGAGCTTGACCCATATTAGCGACTAAAATCAGGATATGTTGGTGTCTACTGCACAAGTCTATAGGTCAAGTCTACAATCTATTAATTAATTAATTCACTGTAATACCTCATTTTTAAAATAGAACTGACCCTCTAATAGACCCTGCTACATGTAAATTTACTGGATATAGGATGAGTAACTATCTCTCTCTTTCTCTTCCTAAGCAACACCCATCATCTCCGGCCCCTCCACCCACTGGTAACGTGTGCTCCATGCCTCGTGACGAGGGCTCCTGTGATACCTGGAAGGTCCGCTTCTACTACGACTCAGGCACTGGCAAATGTACCGAGTTCTGGTATGGAAGCTGCCAGGGCAATGCCAATAACTTTATGACCCTGGAAGCGTGTCAGAGAGAATGTGGGGGTGTGGTGACGAGGGAGTCCTCAGCTGCACCTCGCAGAGGGACCCCAAGGAGAGGGACACCCAGCGGTGCTTTGATGGCAAAGAAATAACCGTGTTCACCACTAATACCTCCAAATCATGGGATAATCAGAGTGCCGCCTCTATGAAGCTAATCACGTGATATTTGTACACACGTAGTATTTACATATATGACACACACAACATGTATTGTAAAACTTACCACATCCTACCTGTCATTTAACATCAGATTTTACATTAAACATTATCAATAGTCTCACATTATAACTGACATGATCCCAGCTCATGGATCTGATTTTGTTTTCTTTTCGATCTGTTGTATTTTGTTTGTGATGCTCAATATATTTCACCTTTTAGATAAGGACTACAATAAAAAAATAATGTCAAGGTGATTACCCAAATCATAAACAATCAATAAATGTTCAGATATAAAAAAAAAATGTGTGGTTTCTCTTTGTCTCCATCTGCTCTTGAAAAGTCTCCAAAAATGCAGCTTACTTTAATTTGACAATCTTTTTCATTAAACTATTGGTCAGTTTTTACAAAACAAACTACAATGATGTGATCATGTAACACGCATTTACTTAAGCACTTAAATACAGTTTGAGGTAAAGTACTTATTTTCTTTTCATTTATACTTTTACTTACAAAATATATAATCAGTTTGTAAAATATGAGGCATTGAGATTATAAACTATATAGCAGCATTGACCAGCTACAATATTAAACACTACACATTGATTCAAGATTCAAGATGTTTATTGTCACGCCGGTTATACAAGTACAATCGTGTGAAATGCTTTTTGTTGGGAAGCTCCATTAAAAATAATAAGTTAAATTACAATTATAAAAGGAAAGTACAAGGCATATTAAGAACATATACATATCAGGAAGTATGAATGTACATATATAAGAAATACTTTGTACAAGGCATATTAAGAACATATACATTAGGAACATATAAATGTGCATGCATCAATACTACTAATACTACTACTACTACTACTACTACTACTACTACTACTAATAATAATAATAATAACAATAATAATAATCCAGTAATGAAATATGCAAGTAAATTATATAATTACTGTTCCCCCCCACAGACAAAATGTTTCTTACATACATAAGAAATAAAATTCTGTATTTTCAAAGCCATACTTTTATTTTGAAACAAAACATTTTATTTTGAAAACACCTCACAACCTTACAACCGGAAACACACTTATTTCATTTCCTGTAAATATTTGTTCCTTCAATCAGCTAGCTAGCTTAGCTTCATCACACGGGAGACTGAGAAGCAATAAATACACAGTTTTGTTTTCAGTTTTTACATCTCCAACCAATAGACGAGGTCTGCAGTCCGCACAAACATGGTAAGAGTGTTTTGTTTTATGTTTTAAAAGGTTAAACGCACGCAGTATTATCTATATTAGCTTCTGTTAATACATCAGAGCTAAGCTAACAAGCTAGGAGGCTAACGTCAACCTCACTACTCTGTCAAACATGTGTTTAGTCTTCTGTTGCAACAAACACACAGTTTTATGTGGTTAAAGTAATTTACGTGGGATATTTTGTGAAAGATTAAGCTATTACGTTAAAGTTATAGTCAGGGATCTGTTGCTAAACAACCAGCCGTTTATCGTGATGTATAAATATATATCTGGCATTATTGTGTGTATTTAATATTATATATATATGGCATTATTGTGTGTATTTAATATTATATATATCTGGCATTATTGTGTGCTTTTAATATAATATATATCTGGCATTATTGTGTGTATTTAATATGATATATATATATATATATATATCTCTATATATTTATATATCTATCTATATAATTTATATTTATATTTATATGGAATTATTGTGTGTATTTAATTATATATATCTGACATTATTGTGTGTATTTAATATTATTAATCATCTTTTCAGTCGCACACAATTTTGCTTGTCCAACCAACCAAGAGACCTGAGGGCCGCACATATGCTGACTATGAGTCAGTGAATGAATGTATGGAAGGTGAGTCTTCAGCTGGTTTAATATAGCTTTTTTTCACCATTAAATCCTTTGTTGTATTGAGTGTAGTCTAAAACCCATAATCTGTTAGCACCATTACATTTTTATTTCAATGATATTCCTCAGTGAGGATGATAAATAATTTGGCTTTAAGCATAGTAATGGCTCCCTGTCATCGTTTGAGGGGGATAAGATCACTAAATATCTATTTAATTCTCAGATAAAACATATTTAAAACTAGTTACAGATTAGGATATGTGTAAGGTGACGTGAAAGCCATTTAAGGCCCATGTGTTTATGTTTTTACATTTATTTTGTAATTTCTTGACTATTGAAAGTGTACTGTTCAGCAACATGTTGGGACACAGCATGGAGTTGAAAGGTTATATTGATTTTTTTATGTAGATGAATCACTTTTAAAAAAAATAATACATCTATTAAGCTTTTAGAAAGTTGCCGAATAAAAGTTTGGCTTTTCCTCAAAAAAATGTTATGAATGTGAGTTCATCATTTTTGACGGGTCCAAAATTAATGTTTTGTTTTTATCTGTGGAAGATATCTGACATTCGGTTCCCACTTCTAACAAGGCTTGTGAGCGACTTTGGTACCACGTAGTATCTCTGTATCGTCAGTGATCAAGCTGCCAGTTAGTGTGGAAAAAAACGAATAAATGGCAGAGTTTGACACTGATTTCTCAAGTTGTCAATCGCACCTTTAAACTTATACTATTTTATTAATAATTTCATAATTGTATTCCTTTTTATTAAACTGTTCTTGTTTCTCCTGTCTATCTCCCTTTTCAGTGCATTCTGTATTGTTCTTATTTACTTTAGTGTCTCGAATTAACCATTTTACATTGTTGTGAAAGCTGTTTAAATACTCTTAAGTTTATTGTTATCTGTACAGTTTTAGTTATTTTCTTTTGATGCACATTTTTGGAAATAGTTTTCCATTTAGCATATCCTACCCCTCTCTTACAGGTGTTTGCAAAATGTACGAAGAGCATCTTAAGAGGATGAATCCAAACAGTCCCTCCATCACTTACGACATTAGTCAGTTGTTTGACTTTATTGACGACTTGGCAGATCTGAGCTGTCTTGTGTAAGTATGATTTTGGCTAATAGATTTGAATGAAAATCAACATTGCATTGAATGTATATTGATCACTTCCAGTAAAAATAATAATTAAATTTTTTTCATTTTATACAGATACAGAGCCGACACTCAAACATACCAACCATACAACAAAGACTGGATCAAGGAGAAGATATATGTCTTGCTGCGGCGTCAGGCTCAGCAGGCAGCAAAGTAAAGGCATCATGGAGGAGTTGTCCTGCTACACACACTTGGAAGGAGTTTATGCTGCACTATTACCACAGCGTCTTGAAGATCTGTGTATAAGGACAACATTGTCAGTTTGACAAGGGAAGGGTTTACATAATATACTGTACATGGGGAAGAGAAGGGGTTTGAAAACTGGGGGAAAGTCAGAAATTCAGGGCTTTATATAGAAACGGAGTCGTGCTCTGCAGCATACGTTTGTTACACTAAGATCAGAGTGGGGCTAATGGCTGCAAGGACTAACTTATTGACGGAGAAGGATTTGTGCTTTGAGAAATGCTCCACGGGCTAGATTAGAACTTTTTTTTGTTTTTTAAGTTTTAGATGTGTGCTTTCAGTTTCCCAAAAAGTTCTGTGACTTGTTTTGTTTTTTACACCTTTACTGGACTGTACGATTTGAACATGCTGTGGATTTTTAATACAGGGGACTCGTTTTTGAATGACATAAATGTCTACAGACTGACTAACCCATTAACTGATCCCAGAAGATTTATTTTCCTCATCTTATTATTATTATTATTGTCACTATATCCTACCATTGTGAAATGCTGTTTTTGTAGATTTCAACTATCTCAATTTCTGTTATCATTGATTTAAACAAAAATAAACTGTTGTTTTCTGACTGGTCTCCACTCTTGAATTATACTGTACCACAGTTTTCACAATGAGGAATACATTTTTCCTGTTTATTTAGAGCCTCATCATAGAAATTGCTTTGTTTTTATGCGTCAAATGGTTGGACTACCGGTTAATGGAGAGTGACTGGATGATGAATTATAGCCTCCTGAGACCCAGCCCATTAACATGTGTCCTCTGTAGTGGACATTTTGTCCACATGCATATCCTCTTACTCTTTTGACCTACCCTATCAACCCCTGGTGTATTGTAAAGAGGACATCCTAGGCTTTCCAGTGATATGGCATGTGTTTTTTGTTGTTTTTTTTTTATCAATTTGAATGTATTCTTGGTTTAATATCACTCTACAGCCATAATCAGTTAATTGTTTTAGTCTTTTCACACTGAAATAGTCCTGTAGTCTGCTACAGTGGACAATAAAATAAAATTTAAAGGGACTATTTGTAACTTTCAGAATTGCTTGTTAACAGCGACACCTGTGGCCGTTAAGTCAACTAAAGTCAGCGTTGGGCTCACGCTTGCTCGCTCTAAATAGATATGAACGAGCATCGCTCAAAACAGTGAGGCGACACACGTCTGAAGGTCTCTCCATGAATCAATGCTGATCGTGTTATAGTGTTGGCTTTTCCTGCTTCAGCCTCCAGGGCTGAAGTATGAAAAGCGGGTCGGTGCCGGGGCTGAAGCAGGAAGAGAAACATTACTGTCTCCTGACAGCGCCCGCAGGGAGACACCGGGCACCCGGTCAGAGACAATACCGTTTCTCGCTGCGGAGCCCCGTCACTTCACAAGACACGGGAAACCTCTGTTGGTCTGGAGGAGCTGCAGCATTTATTTCTGCACAAACGTCCACTGTACATCCACTAGATATTCTCAGAGCTAAACTAACTCTTCTGCAGTGTGTAGCGCGCATGCACGTCTAGAGGTGGAGCGAGACAGCGAGAACGCACATGCGGTGTATGAGTGATGGCAAGCAGGCAGAGGAGCAGAGACTCTGGCCACACGCGAGCGCGCATGAGTCCCTACCCGGTACATTTATACCTGTAAAAAGTTAAACAGTCCCTTTAACAAGCCAAAATTGTTAAGATTTTCTTTTAACCCTAATTAGGAAGGAAATCACAAAAAAAGTAATTGGAAGCCACTTTTTTTTAAACTCGGTTATATGAAAGGATATGAAAGGTAAAAGAGCAGAATGATAGTGTGGATGTTGCTGGAGTCAAGTGAATTTCTGTTTTGTTTTTTAATGTTACTGTCTCTTTAAATGTGTGCGAGGCTGCCCCTGTTGTTGCCGGGCTGGAAACCCCGTACTCTACTGACTGACTGAAGGGGACCCAAGATGGCGGACTACTCACGGGGGGGCAGTTAGCAGTTAATCTGAGAAAGCAAAGCGAGACGTCGGAGGGAATGAATGAATGAGCAAATAGCGTTATAATGTAAAAGCGTAACCTCGAAGTAATTACACGACTACAGTTTGTTGGCTTGCATATACTATTTTTGGGTGGATATAATGCATGAATAACCAGTAAAAGAAGCAGAGAGAAGAGTGTTTCTCTCCGCGGCCCAGAGCCAGAACATGGCGGAACACTAGCTAATGCTAATGCTAATGCTAAGCTAATGCTAACTAGCTATCTTGGCGTATTATTATCAGACACAATTAAGAAAGTCCAGGTTAAAAACACACTTGTCTGGCGGGTTTGCTAGTGTGAAATAATGTTATCGGTTCACATTATTGCTTCAAAAGGAGTTGTTTATAATATTAAAAACATGGAGCAGTTAGCGTCTAGCTAGCTAACTCGTTAGCTTGTCAAGCTAACAAGCTAACTGGCTAACCGTTAGCGTACAAACTGTACTAATAAGCTATCAGCTTGTTTTTTAGGAGGTTAGAGCTTATTGTGAATACTCCTCTTTCTCTCAACTTTATGTTAGGTCTTCCTAATATCTGCCAGCTCTTTGTTTTGTTTATTAACACGTTAGTTAGTTAGCAAACATCAATGCCCTCCGCACTGTACATTAAGACTAGCTTGCTACAATGGTCTGTAAGCTGATTTTGTGTGGCGAGATAAAGTTTTGAGGTATTAGAGATCAGATATTGTAGTTTGTTACTGCATAAAAAGATAGGGGGGAATCTTCCTGGATACTGTACATTAAGACTTAGCTTGCTATAATGGTCTGTAAGCTGATTGAGATAAAGTTTTGAGGCAGCTCTTATTAGAGATCAGATATTGCATTTGTTACTGTATAAAAAGATAGGGGGGGATCTAACTGGATACTAGTCCAGGTTTGACCCCCTGACACTAGCATTGTAGAAGTGATTTGGGTGTAAAAATTGAAGTTGTGGCGTTGCTAGGTGAAGCAGACACCCTGTAAAAAAAGACCAAGAAGGTCCCAGAAGAGGGGGGGAAAGCCTGGTCACAACAAACTACCTTTTCGCCAGGATGACGGACACTCGTCGACGAGTCAAAGTCTATACCCTCAATGAGGACAGACAGTGGGACGACCGTGGGACCGGGCACGTCTCCTCGGGCTATGTGGAGAGGTTGAAAGCCACGTCTCTGCTGGTGCGAGCAGAGAGTGATGGTAAGTGATGGCATATGCCAATTTAAAGATCAGTTGCAGTGTATTACTAAAAAAAATAAATAATAATATACAGTGTAGGAAGAGGCAAAAAACCCACTGGGATTCTCTGAAGCATCTATATAATAGTGATAACAAACAATTAGGACAAAAAAAAAGTCCCTTTATGTGTTTTATAGCAGTGTTTTTTTGTCAGGAAGTTGGTAATCTTCCAAAGATTAATACAAAACAAGAGTACGTTAAAATGTATTGACCTCAAACCAAAAGGTACTGCTCTTGTTCACATAAACCAATCTAGAAAGTACTTAACTACAACTTGTGCCTGTTGTAAGTTTACAATTTTAAAAGATTTGAGATTAAACTTTCTGATTTTATCGCTTCAGTTGTTTTGCCTTGGTTTGTTTGCTTATTTGTTTGTTTATTTGTTTTGCACAATTTAAGACTATACAACATAACCAAAAATATAAATGAATAATATATAGTGCAGGAAGAGGCAAAAAACCCCCCACTGGGCTTATCTGAAGCCTCCACCTATAGAGACAAGATTAATATAAAGAAATAATATGACTACATAATAGTGATAACAAACAATTAGTACAAGATATATATAATAACAACAATAACAATACAGTAAATATGTAAACAAAGACAAGTGTGTGTGTGTATATGGTTAGTGTTTGTGAGGAGGATTGATTTAAATATCTATAAAGACCTCTGAGCAATCTTAACCAAACAACATTGTGACATAAAAAGACTTACTTACTTAGTCCTTGTTGCGCCTGGTGGCACATAGGGCAAGGACTAAGGATCTCCACTCATCTCTGTTGTTTGCTTTCTTCTCAATGCTGTTCCAGCTGTATCCTCTCGTCTTCTTTTCTATACAGATAGATAGATAGATAGATAGATAGATAGATAGATAGATAGATACATGGACAACATGGGGAAAAACAATTACAAGACAGCAATTAAATGACCCTTTTAAGCGACTTTTGAAATATTTGACAGATGAACACTTTATTGATAGATGTGAAAAGCTACTCCATAATTTGGTTCCCCTAAATCTTAGCAAAAATTGACCTCTACTATTGAGGAATTTAGGAGGATGAAGATCTAGAGATTGACGAGTTGAGTAAGAATGGACCTAATAATTTGTTTTAGCCACCATTATAGTAGCTCAATTTGTAAACAATACCTTGCACACACTTATTTTAATCAGCTGGAACCATGCATGTAACCCTCAGTACCCTCATGTAATAATATCCTAACCTATCCTCCTCATGAGTGTTTTTCACTTTTGTTTGTAACCTGACAGGTTCCCTACTGCTGGAGTCCAAAATCAATCCAAACACAGCCTACCAGAAACAACAGGTCAGTGCATATAGCATGGTGATCAAAAAAATATGGATTTCCTTCTCTGTGTACTGATTGTAAATTTGTTTTTCTTTTTGGAAAGGACACATTGATAGTATGGTCAGAGGCAGAAAATTATGATCTGGCACTCAGCTTCCAGGAGAAGGCTGGCTGCGATGAAATCTGGGAGAAAATATGCCAGGTAGCTGCACTTATTTGTGTGTGTGGGTGTGTGTTTGTCTGCTCCATCTGTGTATGCGTTTGATATCAAGTGTGTTTGTGTGGTGATAGTTTCTGTATCTAGTCCCTCATATGTTTGTCTCATTGTTAAGGTGCAGGGAAAGGACCCGTCAGTGGACATCACCCAGGATGTGGTGGACGAGTCCGAGGAGGAGCGCTTTGACGACATGTCGTCGCCAGGTCTGGAGTTACCGCCGTGTGAACTGAACCGCTTGGAGGATCTGGCGGAGCTGGTGGCCTCCTCACTCCCGTCACCACTGCGGCGCGAGAAACTGGCACTGGCTGTGGAGAACGAGGGCTACATTCGCAAGCTGCTGGAACTGTTCCGTGTGTGTGAGGATTTGGAGAACAGAGAGGGACTGCACCACCTGTATGAGATCATTAAAGGCATCTTCCTGCTCAATCGTACTGCACTCTTTGAGGTTATGTTCTCCGAGGAGTGCATCATGGACGTCATTGGTTGTCTGGAGTTTGACCCAGCACTCCCACAGCCACGGCGGCATAGGGAGTTTCTAACTAAGACAGCCCGCTTTAAGGAGGTGATCCCCATCTCTGATCCTGAACTGCGTCAGAAAATACATCAGACGTATCGGGTGCAGTATATTCAGGACATGGTGCTGCCCACGCCCTCTGTTTTTGAGGAAAACATGCTGTCCACCCTGCACTCCTTCATCTTCTTCAACAAGGTGGAGATTGTGGGCATGCTACAGGTGAGATAGGCAGACATGTATTATAAGGTTTGCTATAAGGTTTATTTTCAAATAAGATTTGTGTGCACCACATTTTCAGTTTCAAAATGTTCTCATTGCAAAAGCAAATGATACAAAAGTATATACTGTACAAGCTTTACAAATAGACAATCCTGCCATAACATCAAAAGGCACACACACAAGAGAATACTTTTTAAAATGGTGTTTATGCCGTGAGGACTGGAAATTACAGTAATTGTAGGATTGTACAAAGGTTTTATTTTTGGCTGATTGGGCTTTACCCAGTCTGAGTTTGTCTGCTAGTCTTTTATGGTCATGTGACCTTTGTGTTTTTGTACTGTGTCAACTCAGCAGTGTTTATGTATGGCCGTCTCCATAGAGATGGAGAAGTGTTGTGTAAATCAGTTATGCTGCGCTAGAGGAAAACTGAAACTGGCACGCTGTTGACTCTGGTACACCGTACTATGTGAAGGTCTGAAGTCAAACATTACTGATATGGACCTTTACTTCCTCAATTACCATGAACAGACCTAGTGTTTTTATTTATTTAAACTAGCATTTGATATACTGGATTGCAGATACTATTGAATGGAACTGAGTTGTCAGTATAAAAAATCTTATTTACACAACCCATCAGGAAAATCCACAAAAATGTTATGTAGTAGTTTTAAGACTATGTACAGTAGATTTTCTTTAATGTAAACTACAATAGTTCTAAATAATAAGTGTCTTATTAAGTTAGTTGTTCCAAATGTTTTTATGGTTGTTCCTCCACAGCTTATTTTGGACTTGCAGTTATGACAAATTGCAAGCTTTATGTCTTCTTCACTCACGCTGAAGAAATTACGCACCGACATGTTGTGTGTGTGGTTGTGATGTTACTGTCTGTGCCACTGTATGCAGACGTAAACGCACCATGCGACACGTGTGTAAATGTGACTGGCAAAAAATTTGAAATAAGAAACTAATCGGCTAGTCACCAGTCATGACCGATCAGCCGAAAACCGGCAGTTTTGATCGACTGCCGACTGATCGGTGCGTCTCTATCTTTGATACTGAATGTAAATTTAATCTACAGCGGTGTTTATAATGACAAATTATGTCACACTATAGCTTCAAAATCAGTCAGTGGTAAATACGGTGGATGTTATTTTAGTTTCCTGGTAATTTATATCCGACTCGTACCATTGTAGATCTACAACAACTTTGTTTGATTTAACAAAGTGCACAATTGGCCCTAGATAAGTGTGAGTGTCAAAGGTGCTTTTTTCCATATCCTGATTTGTTGACCCTCTATGTAATACTCACCCCGTCTCATCTCCCCTTCCTTTTTGATGTCAGGACGATGAGAAGTTCCTGACAGACCTCTTTGCACAGCTAACAGACGAGGCTACAGATGACGACAAAAGACACGAACTGGTATGCCAGACATTAATCAGAGATTATTTATCAAATACCGTTCTCATTTTTCTCCTTGTCCCTTGTTTCATAGAGCCGTGGTTTGTGTCTTCCTTTATAGGTGAACTTCCTCAAGGAATTCTGTGCATTCTCACAAACGTTACAACCTCAAAACAGAGACGCCTTCTTCAAGACATTGTCAAACATGGGCATTCTACCTGCACTGGAGGTCATATTGGTGAGTGCAGCAACTTTTACATAAATCTGAATTAAGTTCATTGGGCAAGTTTGCTCAGACATACAAGGAATTTGTGTCTTGGTGTCGGTAGCTTTGGAAGTGGGGTGACCCTTAGGATTATGGAATGTGCCTTGAGAAATTGAAAGTTGAATTAAAGGGTAATTTAGTTTTTTCCAACCTGGACCCTATCTCTCCATGTTGTTGTGTCTAAGTGAATAATGGGGACAACAATTTTTTAAACAAATAAAAAGTGCTTGTTTTTGCCACTGACAGGCTCAGGTTGTTATTATAAGTGTCTGACAACATTATGGAAAGGTCCCTACTGAGAAGTGAAACCTTTTTCTTACCTCTCGCTTGATCCGGTCTATTTGTTATTGTGTCCAAGTCTCGCTCAAGGAGAAGTCTCGTTGTGAAATCTGAATATCTGTATACTCTGGCTCAAATAAATACAGGCGGCCATCCAATTGAAAATCCACATTGTTGAAATCATCTAAATATTTAGCCATGACATGACCAAAATCTTCTAGATAACACTCAGCTACACTTTCTGTACTCAACACAACAAATTCTGCCCGGCTGGCACTTGCGTTTCCACCATGGATGTATTCCACTATTCCACTGTTGTCTTCCGGCAACACGTCACCTTGCCAGATTTCAGAACGAGATTTCTCCTTGAGTGAGACTCTTTTCATAATGTCAGACACTTATAATAACAATCAGAGCCTGTCATGGCAAAAACGAGCACTTTTAGTCGATGTAAATGACACTGCCAGTCTGACCCAATAGCGCCATATTGCAGCCTGTGAGCAGCTGCAGTATACAGCGCTCTCCCTCAATACTGGACCAATTTCAGAAATTGTTGTCCCTATTAGTTTGTTAGATACAAAAACATGGGAAAATAGGGTTGAGAAATATCGAAGTTACCATTTAGGTGACATTCTCCTAGAAGAAATATATGAAGCCAAACAGAAACGGGTCAGTATCATCAGTGGAGATGATATTAGCGTGTTGGCAGTATGTTGTTACAACGGTGCATTTGTTCCATTCAATGCTGTTTTCGTTACCAGGGAATGTGCACAAGAACATTGTTATGACTTTATCTGTGGTATTAGATTACATTGTGTTGTGACTGAGGAGCCAGTTTTATGATTTTTATTTTCTGTCTTTTTCAAAGTAAATGACATTAATCTCTAGTTTTATGGGTATTTAAGTACTTCTCATTATGACAATGACACAGCATTTCTTTCTTGAGCGAGCAAATTAACTTGTACTGCAGTAAAACAAACCAAATATTAGTTTTGTCTGTGTACTGTTAAACCTTGAGGCTCGCCATAAATTTAACATACTGTACTTAGTTGTGCACACACAAAAATAAAAAATAATCATCAGGGTGGCTACGGCAGGTTGTCATGGTATTATTTGGTCCGAAGACGAGAGTGTAGAAAGGAGCATCTACTGGTTTTGAGTTGTAATTATAGCTGAATTTTTCTCCTAAGTCTTGTCAAACACTTATTGAACTGATGCATCTAATATTACCTGTCAGAAGAGTATGCACAATGAGATCCTGTTTCTAATGTGTACATTCAGAGGTGGCAACGCCACATTCCAGATCAGTTGTGTGTAGATGTAAATCAGACCATAATGTTGATATTGCAAACTTCCCTAGCTCTACAGATGCAAAAACATAGTAGATCCCCTTTTTTCACAACCTGAAAAAAGGGGATGCTCTTGTACCACTTTTCATTCAAGGATGATTTACTAATTGGTGAAGCGATCTGAGGTCTGACTTGATTTACAGCTGATTCAGTTTTGACTCAAAGAACTGAGTTTGGGACCTCTCAAAAAAACAACAATATATTAAAACACTCATATACTACAAGTCCCTCGCTACTGTCACAATGTGCATCTTTTCTCAGAAACAGAGACAAGACATTTTCAATCCCAGTTTTTTGTTGTTGATTGGAGCAGTTTCTTTGCTTTTACTACCACACCAGGAAATGCAGAAGAATGAACAAGAATGGATCTGATACAAGAGGACAGATTAGACCATCAAATACACTTTATAAAATGAACTAGCAGGTTTTCCTGCTTCTAACCACCATTTGTGCATGCAATTGGTTATGTTCTTGATCACCAACACATGCTTATATGAGTTGAGATATGTGTAGTTGTTACACGTAAGACATGTACACCTTTACACATACAGACATTTATAAGAGTAAAGGCCTTTGCACACCAAGTCCGTTTTTTATCGGATGATGGATTAAAAAAACGCATACAAAGAAATCGTATTTGGTGTGCAAAGACCTTAATGCTCGCTTCCTCCCTCTTGCCTGTCCACACACACCCTTTAGATATAAAATAAGATGAAAGGAAACAATAATCAGTGTAGTTGAAATGAAATGCAGTTGGGTCCTTAAATGATTATCACTTTTGTTTCCATTTTGTTCATAGGATAGTATAAGACTTTATTGATCCCTGAGGGGAAATTTACAATCCACTGACAACTATAATTCATGTTCCTGAAACAGGGAATGGATGACGTTCAGGTGCGTGGGGCAGCCACAGATATTTTCTCTTATCTGGTGGAGTATAACCCCTCCATGGTACGAGAGTTCGTCATGCAGGAGTCTCAGCAGAATGATGACGTGAGTATATGAACAGAGTCAGCCAGAAATATCAGAGAATGATATTACTCATTCCACCACACAGGTGGATATACACCTCGTGTTGCTAATGATTGTTTATTGACCTTGCAGGACATCCTCCTGATCAACCTGATCATAGAACACATGATCTGTGATACAGACCCAGAGCTAGGTGGAGCGGTGCAGCTGATGGGTCTGCTACGGACTCTGGTGGACCCTGAGAACATGCTGGCTACTGCAAATGTGAGTTTGCATGCTTCTCCTAAACATGTCAGTTTATACTGACTATGATTTCACAGTAGACCTGAGTACTTGATACATACATGCAGCTTGTCCAGAAGCACCTTTGGACTTTGGATTTAAAAAAAACAAAATTTGATAGGAGTGGAGGTGCCGTTTGTCATTATGACGTGTTATAGCAAAAAGAAAGTAGCCTACATCAGCAACTTGTGCCTACGGCGCCACAGCGCTAAATCTAGCTTGCATAGCATTAGTAATAAGTAATAATTAACATTAACATTATGGAGCCACTAGTGTCTGACAGGCTGTGCGAAATTGACTGCTTAGCCGAGGCCGGCAGCATGAAGGAGATCAAATTCTAGTAGAGGTCGGAGAGGGGAAGAGGCGCTCGGAGCATGTTGTTTGTTTACTAGAAATTTCATGTAGTTTTTGGGGTGACAAGACGAGGCGGGTTTCTGTCGGCCAGTGTATTGCAAGCCTGCAACGTTACATTCGTGAGTGTGCAGTCGAGAGAGAGCGAGCATGTCAGAAAAAAATGATATCACTACCAGATAGCTGGACTTTCCTGTAGCTAAAAAAAGTTGGTGGCAGGTTGGGCCAGAGCTTTGCACATTCACTGTTTTTTATGTGTAGTGTACTGTAAAAAATGTAATTGTTTTAGATATCAAAGTTGTGTTACTCAGTAAAAAATGTGTTCTTTCTCTTTTCCTTTCCAGAAAACAGAAAAGACAGAGTTCCTGAGCTTCTTCTATAAGCACTGTATGCACGTCCTCTCAGCTCCACTACTGGCCAACACCACAGAGGAAAAACCTAGCAAAGGTATTGATTACTTGCGAGGTGTGTGTGTGCATGTGTGTCGGTTTTGTAAATAAAACTGAGATTAATGTACAAGAAATTTATGTTGCTGACTACCTTCATGCTTTTTTTTTTTTAGATGATTTTCAAACATCACAGTTGCTGGCATTGATTCTGGAGCTGCTGACATTCTGCGTTGAGCACCACACCTATCACATAAAGAACTACATCATCAACAAGGACATTCTCAGGAGGGTACTGGTGCTCACTGCCTCTCAGCACGCCTTCCTGGCACTATGTGAGTCGCATATAATCACTTTAATTCTAAGTACCTGTCAACTCGGGACAAAATTGGGCAATATTAATCTTTTTAAAGCTAATTTTGAATATTCATCTTTATCTTTCTATGCCCAGGTGCGCTACGCTTCATGCGGCGGATCATCGGTCTGAAGGATGAATTCTACAATCGCTACATCATGAGAAACTTTCTCTTCGAGCCGGTCATCAAGGCCTTCCTCAACAACGGCTCACGCTACAATCTCATGAACTCGGCCATCATCGAGATGTTTGAGTATGTCCGTGTGGTGAGTATTTTCCTGAATTTCCCACAAAATATTATTTTTGTCCAAATTTTGTAACAGTTTTGTAACTGCTTATAGTTGTGAGTTGGTCTGAAAGGTTTTTTTTAATGCATTTTTTATGCATCAAATCAAATCTTTAAAAAGGCCGTCAAACCACATCTCCAAAAGTGAAAACTTGTGGTACATTAGGGATGTCAGTTTTGGTTAATTTTGCTTCGATAGCGTAAGACCCATTAACCAGTAAGTAACCGGTTAATTTTACAAGAAACAAACGCGAAATGACGTGAAATACAAGAGGCGCTTTTGTTGTAGTCCGATGCTCCATTGACTCAATGAGCTTTGGTGCCGCATTTAGAAGCACTATCCATTTAGAGGTGCTGAAATTTATTGCCACATTTTCGGTGGTCTCAATAACTGCCGATCAGATGACGCATTGATTCTGAATTGAAACGTTTTCAGGAACTCATTTGTCTGCTTTCTCGCCTGCTCTTTACTTAGCTCTGAGAGCGACACATCTGAACACACACGCTCCGGCGCCGGGCCTTTCGGCGCCCATGTTAAATTAACCTATAGACCGACATGCGTAATCAGTTAAAAATATTCTCTGTGGTTAACCGATGGCCTCTCTATGGTACATACAATATTTTACGGATTCATTTTAACTTGTTTGGTGTATTCTCCCCCCTCTTTCTCTCCCCTGCTCATTTTCTCCACTCCACTCTTCATTCCTCTTCTGCTCTGCCTCTGCCCTAAACTCTAAACTACCCGTTTTACCTTTCCATACTTTCTCCCTCATTTTGCCCTTCTACCGTGTCTCTACACTCCCCCTCCTCTCTTCTCCCATTGCTCCTAGGAGGACGTGAAGTCTCTCACAGCTCATATAGTAGAGAACTACTGGAAAGCTCTGGAGGATGTTGACTACGTCCAAACGTTCAAGGGCCTAAAGCTGCGGTATGAACAGCAGCGAGAGAGGCAAGACAACCCCAAACTGGATAGGTGAGAAAACCAAGGCTGCACTTCTTCTACTACTACTACTACTACTACTACTACAACTATTACACCATCACTGTTGATGCAGCGTAATGAGTGTGAGTCATTTGTGAGTGTGTCTCACAATAAATGGAAAGGACAATGTCAGTGTGATCAGATAACTCACATTGATTCACTGTTAAAATGACCAATACATTGTTTCTTGTGTGCATTTTAATCTTATAGAGTACAGTGTCTTCTGTCACTATTTTGTTTTAGAGAGTGCCTGTTTTGTTTTATTATCTTATGAAATGTTGCCTGTACACTTGTTGTGCTACAGGTTCCTCAGCTAAACACAACAAGTGCTGTGACTGAGATTGTGCAATATATCACTTACTCATCTATGACCGAAGTACACACAGTCACTCATTATGCAACTTAAACTTAGCATATTTGCCAACACCAACAGGTGTTTCCTTTTTTAACTTAACTTTGCTCCTGTGACTTTTTTTGTTAATCAACCACCACACACTGTAGTCACTCAGGAATAGTTCATGCTTATTGTGTGGCAACTTTTCATATCGATAAGAGGGCTTTTTGTAAAAGATCACTTAAACATTTCATATGCTTGTGATTTACAAGTACTGTATATACAATTATAATTGTAAACAATATAATTACAATACCAACATCTGCATTGTCATACATCTGTTCTGTCCCGATATATAGGACAATAGTGTGAGCAGACTGAATCAATGGTTTGTTCATACATGTGTGTAGATTACATATTGTACACGTGGAGTCTTTATGACTTCACCTGTAAATTATGTAATACGAGAATGAGAATATCATACACAAAAAACAAATTTGTCATATTTGCTTCCTAAGAATATGCTAACATTACCAAATGAAGTGGTATGGGTTGAGAGTTCTCACTCACATTAAGTGCAGAATGCTTGATAAGGGGAACATTGGTTTAAGAAACACACGTTATATCTGAATATATGTGTATTTTAGTTTTTGACCTTTAGCCTTATCCTCTCCAGCATGCGCTCCATCCTGAGGAACCACCGCTTCCGTCGTGATGCACGGACACTGGAGGATGAAGAGGAGATGTGGTTTAACACGGATGAGGATGACCTCGAGGATGGTGAGGCAGTGGTTCCTCCCTCGGACAAGATGAAGCCTGAGGAAGACCTCATGGAACCTATAAGCAAGTTCATGGAGAGAAAGAAATGTATGTATGGAAACGCAGTGTTTTTCAACTTTAATAGATACTAAGGGGTCAAACTGTGGCTGGGGAGAATCACATGTTGTAGTTACTTATTACAGGACAGAGTATTTGTCGTAATGATGGTGGTTAATGGCAGATAAATCCTGTATCTGGTATGCGTCATCTAAACTGCAATTTAAAAGGTGCAACCTTACAATTTCATGTAGCTGCCCTTTTATGTTGGTTATATCAGTCTGAGAAAGATCATTGACAAGTAGGGGCCTGTAGAGAAGGTCTAAGGAACACTATCAGGAAAACGTTCACATAGCCCCAAATAGTCATCTGTAATTAGTCAAAAGGCCGTTTTGATAACTTTGATGGCTTTAGGTGCAGTCATGATAAATGTTCAGTGCATATGGTTCATATTTTTCTGTACAGTACATCTACATCCCCCATTTACCTGAAAAGTGCATGCATAAGTCCAGGTACTGCATTTTTGAGTATCAGAAAACTGTAGTTGCAGGTATTGGCTTGATTCCACATTGTAACTGAACACACTCAGTCACTCAGAAACAATTGTGATTCCAGTTAGGTCTGTTCAAAATGGTTGTTAGTAGAGTTGGGCTGGATGGTCACGAGTTGTTGGGTTAAACACAAACAATTAACAGCAATTGTGTGGTTGTGTTGGCTACAGAGGACACATTTAGTTCACCCATGAAATGTTAAAAAAAACCTTTTAAATGGGGAGAATGACCTTTCTTGTCCACCTCCCCCTCTCCACCTCCAGTGAAAGACCCAGACGACAAAGAAGTACTGGGGAAGTCGAGCTTATCGGGCAGGCAGAACCCCAGCTTCAAGCTCTCCTTCTCCGGCTCCACTAAAACCAGCCTGTCCAGTCCTCCTTCATCTGCCTCATTGAACCCAGGTTCTCCGGGATCACCGGGTTCTCCAGGCTCAGGGGCGCGGAGCTCACCCTCCACCACAACTGTAACCACAAAGGTACCTGTCAGCATGTTATTAGTAAAGGCGTGGGTCTTAAACTTCAGTCGTTTTCTGTGAAGACAGTCCCCTTATCTTCCTATTGAGAGATGTCTGCACAATGTCTGTTCTGTATCAAACACTACTGAACTGAAAGGAAGGAAGACTTTGGTGAAATCTGAGCTTTAGCTATGAATCTTCATACTTAGACTGTCAGTTTTCACACAACTCCCACCATGCCTGTTGTGTTTTTACAAAGAATGGTCATCGCCACCAGTGTGCAAGTGGACTGTACAAATGTACTTGTTGGCTTTATTTAGACAGGAGGGAAATGGAAGATGGGAGACTTTGTGTTCTGTGCTGGCACCTCTTGCTCACGCCGGGCATACATAGTGCTGCGGCGGATCACGTGTAGCATGTCATTTCTTTTTTGATTTGGACCTGCTTTTTTCAAATCCTTTGCCAGGCAGGAAAAAAGGAAATTCTCATGTCATCTCGACTTTAAGTGTCTGAGTAATTGGTCAGGATAGATTTTTGATGTGTGTCATTTGTCTTCTTCAGGGAGGTTTAGTTGGACTTGTGGACTATCCTGACGATGACGATGACGAGGAGGAAGAAGAGGAGGAGGAAGGGGAGAGTAAAGAGGACCCTCTGCCACCTTCGAAGAAGTCCAAGCTGAGTTCCTAAAGAAGCTCCACTGTCCCAGCTCGTGCTCTGCTCGGGACAGTTCCAGCGCCTAGACTTTACACAGGAATGATCAAACTTGTAAACAAATTGAATGAATGCGAGCCACCCCCTCGCCGTCAGCGGGTGGCCAAACGAGGAGCAGACTGTGAACGGATACGAAGCCTCCTCAGACTAGCCCACTTCATACAAGTGCCAATCAGGAAACCAGGAGTGAGAAAGCGTCTGTAACGTGGAGCAGACGCGTGAAAGTTGGGGGAGAAAAAGATCACACTCGGTAGATCGTCAGCAGACTCAGACAGCATGAGACGGGTTGGTTATTTAGCAACTGGAGGAACAGACCACATACAAAAACACATGTACACGCAGCAGACTGAAATCCCAGAGAGCTCGCAGGCTCGGACCATAACCCACTGCCCCCCCGCCCCCCACTCAGGGAAGGACATCACAGCGGCCCAAATGGGTCGGCCAATTCAGACCCAGAACCACCACTCGCACCCCCATCCTTCTCCTCAGAACTCACCTTCCTCCTTGTTTCTTTCTACTTCTTTTTTCTCCTCTGCTCTCTCCCTTTCTCTGTCTGTTGCTTTTTGTCCCTTTTTTCTTTTTAAGTTAGTATATAGGACCAGACGGGAGGCAGCATGTGGCAAAGAGCTGTCCTTGTTGTCGTTTGATGATGTCATCAGTGTCGTCGTTCCTCAGCGGACGTTCTTTCTCTGAAGAGAAAAAAAAGCCAGCAGTTAATTCATTGTTTTCGTTTCGTTCTCTATTCGTCTCTCGATCTTTCTCCTGTTTTTTGTAAATGACGACAAAAAAGACCTGCCTTTAAATGTTCAGGACGTTTTCAGTCACACTTGAACAGGTTTTTAAAGACCTCAGTAGGTGAGCTAGTTTTACCCTTTTTGCCCTTTGAAACTGCAGATTTTTTGGAGAATTTGTAATCCCGTCTTGATTAAAGATTGAGTGGAATTCTAGATGTGATGAATTTTGTCATATCTTTTCTTTTTTTTTTTTTTCCTTTTACATGAGTGTACACTTAGTTGTTCAGAATATTTGGGACCATTAAAATGATCTTTGCTGTAAGATGTCCTAATAACTCAAGTGTTTCCTTGCTGCATCGTGCTGTTATTGATCAGTCTGGGTTGCTTTGGCAACACAAGAAATCAACCTAATAATCGTAGCAAAGAAGGTGCTGTTGGGATCAACATGATCCCACAAACTATTACCAGACCACTCAACTCCACACTGTGAAGATTAAAGACCTCCAACCCCACCCTGAAACTGTACAAATGTGAAATTTCAGTGTACATTTGAATAATTGAAAACGGTTATTCCCTAGAACAAATTGATGTTGTGAAACCATGTAGACAACAAAATATATGGTCACATTTTCTTGCCCTAGGACAAAAACCTGATTTGACTCGATGCTCAATATTTATTTCACACCTTAATTCATCATTTTATGAGCGGACCTCAGTGACTGATGTCTTTATTGTCCACCAGGTGGCACCCTAAGTCCATAAAAGAATTATCAAGAGACGCGTGTTGCCTGTCCCTTTGTGATTCTTACAGTAAATATGTTTGGGATGGTTTATTTTAGCACAGTCTAGGTAAACACTGTCTGAGATGATTTTGTGAGGATTTGATGCACCTATTGCCCATAGCACTGGTTCGGTACTGTCCTTACAATACTATTATATAGCAATTCTTTAGGGCTGCTACTAACGATTATTTATTGTCAATTAATCTGTTGATTATTTTCTCGATTAATAGATTAGATGTTTGGTCTATAAGATGTCAGAAAATGGTGAAAAATGTCAATCAGTGTTTCCCAAAAGTCCAAGATGACGTCCTCAAATGTCTTGTTTTGTCCACAACTCAAAGATATTCAGTTTACTGTCATAGAGGAGTAAAGAAACCAGAAAATATTCACATTCAAGGAGCTGGAATCAGAGAATTTAGACTTTCTTTCTTAAAGGATTACTCAAACCGATTAAGGGATTATTAAAATAGTTGGTGATTAATTTAACAGTTGACAACTAATTGATTAATTGTTGCAGCTCTACAATTCTTCCTATACTGCTCTAACAAAGATGGAAGAGTAACTTTTCATCAGTGGGTCATTTTAAACGGCAGATTGATCCTCTTGGCTTGTCACTGTCATGAGGATGAAGTGTTCAAAAAAGGCACTTTATCATTATAAACTCATGATGTTCAGAGAGAATATTTAACCATAACTTGATTAACTTCTTCATTTCCTAGAGGATAAAAAAAGATTGTGTTGAAGTGAAAGATTATAGTGCTCTTTATTGAGATGATTGTTGACAGTTTTCTTTATGTGCATAATATGATTCATATTTAACTGACTTAACATTGTTTTGCTCATAATAACTGTTTTTGAGAAGGTAAAGAGTTGATCATAACTGAAAGCCACCGCACACTGGTAGACATAAAAGTGTTTTTTTACGATGAGTGAAAATAGTTTATGAAAGATGTCAGCACCTCCCAGCTCATGTGGTCACCTCAGTGGGAGTTTGAGTACGACTCAAAAACAAACAGCATCAAGGCCACCGAGGAGTCACTGTGTTGTCCCTCCAAGTGCATTGTGGCCTTCAAACATTGCTTATTAATTAAATAAGCCAACAGAAGAGGATCACTCGGTACTCAGCGTGCGGCGAGAGCCGTCACACAACGCCTATTAAGGCCCCCATTCACATGAAAGCCGTCGGCAGACAACGGCAGCTTTTCAGGAGCAGCCCTCCCTGCCAGCCTCCGTTTGCTCCTCAGCAGGAGTGTGGCAGAGTGTGTGTGTGATCTCCTCTCTTTGCCTCTGGAGAGGCCAGCCTGCCGCCGGTGCCAGCCTACTGCTCCACCAGAATGCCGGCTCCGCTTCCAGTGCCAAGGCGCTCACCCGGCTCTGCCCGCCTGTATGTCTGCCAGACTGGAGAGTCCCCGTCGGTGACGCTGCTGTCCAGCTTCCTGCTGGGCCAATGAAAAGCCTCTTTGACAGCTCTCTTGATTGGCTGGGCTCCCTCAAAACCCAGGCTGCCAGATATCAACTGTCTCTGGATTGATCACATCAGCAGATAATGCATGCAAATACAGCAGTATATATGATGATGCACTGCATACAATATTACACTGTCGGGACACAACCATAATTGCAAGCGAAGGTGAAACTAGTAATTAGGGCTGTCACAAGATTTTCACTACACAATTGTCATAATCAAAAGAATTCACAATGACAATATTATCGCGATATCTATCGAAGTCATCTAACTTTGTTTATTGTACATTTTGTCTTTTTTTTGGCAAATTAATTGCTCTCAAAATATGAGTATAAGGAGGTGGAGAGACAGAGTCTGTAACCATAACTGTACAAGAACATGATTTAAGAGGCACCGGATTATTGATTTATCATTATTATTATCATATGCTTATTATGGAAGGGATAATGTACAGCGAGCCGTTCATTATTGTGAAATAAACCCCGACAGGGTGATGCAGGTTTATTTCACAACAATGACCAGCTTGCTGTACATTATCCCGCTTACAGCTACTTATTTAAAAAATCAATCATTTTGCAAAAAAACGGTCCTCCAGAGTCCGACATCAGAACTGCATCCATAGCAACGGTCTGTTATTTCTTTATAGAACGCTGCGATTGACCAATAAGAATTGAGTATTCAACAACGCTGTGTAATTATAACATGATATCAACATTTATATTTAAAAATATCACAGTTATCATCAATACCAGTGTATCGCGACACCCCTACCAGGAATTATCCTGCCACCATCCTCCTCAACACTTTTCTGTTAACTCAAACACACCTCCAAATATTTCATAGACACTACCCTGACAACACTGGTGGTTTCAAACAGCAGTCACTTGTTTAAAGTATTTCTAGAAGGACAATCTATGTTTATATCACATAAGAAATACTAAGCTATGTTTTATTGCAACATCAATCATATGATTATACTTTATTGTATCCCGTTTTGTCTCAAATAAAATGTATACTTCATTCTTGACATTAGGAACAACATTTATAAAAACAATCCCAACTCAAAGTCTACTTACTCGCTTGTTCTGGAGCTTTTGACCATTTTTACAACAACCACCACTGCCTTTTTACCAACATGTTTTGCACTATGGAACTGTGATGCTAGAAACTTGAATTTCCCTCGGGGTTAATAAAGTTACCATCTATCTATCTACCTATCTACCTATCTATCTATCTATCTATCTATCTATCTATCTACAGGACAAAGTCAAAAACAGATTACTATCTGGATGAAAGTATCCAAAAGTTGTTAAAATGAGAGAAAGGAAATAATAGGAGAAAAGCAGCCCCATGTGACCGATATGATCAATAACATGATTAATACTGAAGGAGGAACTAGTTTTAAGTACTTTACATAGGCCTACAGTTAGGTCCAGTAGTTAAATCCAGTGGTTACCAAACTATGGGTCAGGGCCCCTCGCAAAGGGTCAGAAGAAACATTTTTGGGGTCATGAGATGATTAATGGGGTAGGGAAGAAGAAAAAACACAGTTCTGCTACATAAATCTCAGGCTTTTCTCTAATTTTAGCTTTTTTGTGAAATATTGGAGAATTTTACCTCATTGGGCAACACAAACTTTTTTTTGTTGAAATTGGAATGAAAACAGGAAGTTAAGAGGAAGAAACTGTTTTTGGTGAAACTCTTAACAACTCATAGACATCTGAAACATGACAACAGCCCCAACTACACACTGCTTTTGTAAGGGACCACATGCAAAAAAAAGTTGGGAACCACTAGTTTAATCCTAAACTATTTATTGTATTTTATAAACTAGTCATGTGTTGTTGTTTTTTTATTTAAAAATAATAATCTGTAAAGTAACTACTTTAGTAACTAAAGCTGTCAAATAAAAAATGCATAGTAGAAAATATAACAATTCACTCTAAATTATAATGGAATAGAAGTGTTTAGTAAATAAATGGAAATACTTTTGTACCTCAAAATTGTACTTGAGTAAATGTACTTAGTTACATTCCCCCACACAACCCAACTACAGCCCCAACTACACACTGCCTTTTTTAACATTAAAATATACCAAGCCCCTGTATGTTAGTATTCACTGTAGGCTAATAAACAGTGGGTTAATTAGTTCTTGATAAGTAGCTTTGTTTACAATAGTTATAGCTCTCTTTTTAAGTATAAAAATAGATATGTATAATGTACAGTAGGTCACACACACAGCAGCAATGCTCAGATGACCTGTAGGGGGCAGTAGAGCCCACCTGTGGAGTTAAACTACAGCAAGAAATAACTCCAATTAGAGCTTACAGACAATTATGATACCTGTCAATTAGTCTGCTCACTAACTTCTAGTAAAGTAATGTTCATTTATCAAAGTAGCAGTATTAAATCTCATGTAATCCTGGTAACCATATCCCAGGGTATGAAATAGGAAATGTGGCACACATGCTGTTTTGTGAAAACAGCCGCACAGAGTCCAGCCTCATGTCTGGCGTCGCAGCAGACAATCACCTGTGTTTCCCGCACAAAGTGCTCTCTGTCCCGGCTTTAATGGAGCTGATTGCGGTCGTGTTCAGCACAGCACGTCGGCCGCTGCGTGTTGATTAATCACCGCGTTAAAAAAAGGTAGGTGGAGGAGAGGGAGGAGAAAGAGGAGAGAGAGGCCGGGCAGCCACGACGCCCCGGGTCAGCATCCGACCAGAGTGGAGAATCACCCGTCACATCTGGTTTACATTAAGGCTGAAGTGAGATGCAGTGAAGTCCACCAGACATTTCATGAGCTCTCCTTTTAGCAGAGTTACTGAACTGATGTCTGACACATAAATTAGGTAGCTAAGTCAAGAGGTTGGCATGTAGCTAGACTCCCAACTGACATGTCAGTTATATATACACATGTATTATATGTGTATGATAGCCTATGTATGTTATTTTCCTCTTAAAGGTCCCATATCATGCTCATTTTCAGGTTCATACTTGTATTTTGTGTTTCTACTAGAACATGTTTACATGCTGTAATGTTAAAAAAAAACGTTATTTTCCTCATACTGTCTGCCTGAATATACCTGTATTTACCCTCGGACAGAAACGCTCCGTTTTAGTGCATTTCAACGGAATTGCAATGGTATCCCCCCCACTCCATCCACCCCCTGCTCTCTCTCTGTCCCGGTACGTGTCCACAGGCTCCGTGCTTTCCACGCTCCCCATTCATTGTCTATTCAAGCAGCCGCGCAATGCATTCTGGTAGCGTGGCGTCGCGATTCGAGAGACTAGGCGTCACGACGCCCGCTCCTTATTAAAGTTGAGGTCCTGGCTACTTTATGCAAATCACGGGCGTCTGACGCGACTCGCCGCCTCTCGAAACTCCCGATAATCTTTTAAACTAAACGTTGTCGATCCAAAATAAAGACAGATTCAGCAACTGCATGGGTTATTTCTCGCCTCAAATGTTTTCAGAAACACATTTCAGTGAACTATTTACGTGAAATAAGAGAAGAAAGTTTCCAAACGAGCCTCCATACTGTTTCCGGTTTGAAAGCTGGGAGCAGCAGCCAATGGCGGGAAAGCATTCGTCCAATCAGGAGCCGAGTGCCTTGTTTCTAGGGACAGCACACCAAGCGTCCAATGTTGGGAAGCGTTGCGTCCCCTCGCGATAAAAAACTCCCCTGTGGACACGTACCATCCCTCTCTCTGCAGGCAGAAGGAAAGAGGCAGGGTGGTGCGTCATGAATGCATCACTGCTCATGTCTTAAAGCTTGTGGTGTTAATGCACAGGCTGAGCGGAGTTATTCAAATCTCATTCAAATCCATCGCAAACGTTTGGAGTAATCCTCCAAACGGACAAACCAACAAACAAACCAACGCCGGGGAAAACATAACCTCCTTCCTAGGCCTTCGGCCTTGGCGAAGGTAATGAATAGGAAGCGTGAAAAGGAAGGATCCTGTAAACATGTACCATTAGATTGTTTCACTTGAAGGGTTTTCAGGGGGCAGAAAAAAAGTTAAAGTATCCAATATTTCATCAAATTAGACAAAAAGCCAGAAAAATTATATGTAATTTTGTGCAGCAGAAATGTGTTTTTATCTCCATTATCCCTTTAATCATCTTGCGACCCCTTAGATTTATCTTGGGAGCCTCTGGGGCTGCACACATGCCTTTTGACTCTGCTCATAACTTGCATCCACTGCAGCTCAACACTTAAGTTCAGAGCAGACACAACTGTTCCTAAATGTGCCCCCATAAACCAGCAGTAAGACCGCACTTCCTTTGTTTCTCGGTAGCGGGCCGTGGTCCCTTCATAACTCTTGTCGCTCTAAATCAGAGATAAATAATGAGCTTTCCCATGGACGCGCTGGGAGTGGAAGAATTCGGCTGCCGATCTGCCGTCGCTAAATGTTAAGTGGTTGGTATTGTGCCTCAGCATGGGGCACAGGAAACATGGATGTGAATGTTGGGAGCTCTTGGGCTGCGTGTTAAATGGAAATGTCACAGTGATAAAGAGCGCACCTTCCGCACCCAGGAGTGTGTGAGCGAGTGTGTGTGCAAGATGGGTCGGAAGTATGCTCACGAGGCACGCTGTAAATCCACACCATGAGCTGCAGATAGCTGCTCACAAACGCACACATATGCACACTTAGATCTATTCCTAGAAGCAGCGTACTTTCCAGGAGTTCACATTTAATGGCGCTCCAGTTGTGCACATTTGGATCTAGGAGATAAAAATCCCCTATCGCATAAATTTCTGCGCCGATTAAAAGCGCGTAAAACTCACACTGAATAACATAAAACCAACTTCATCCGCCCTCTGGGTGCATATAGTGGGCAGTTATTTGAAATGAGGCTGTGCAGCAGAGCGCGGGGGGAAACAGAATGGCTTCTGTGAGAGAGAGAGAGAGAGAGAGAGAGAGAGAGAGAGAGAGAGGCAGACATCCAACATGTAAAAATCACCCAGGGCAAGAAGGTGAATGACCAAACCATGATGCCTGGGCTATTGGATTTACCTCACGTAATGTAGCATGAATGAAGCCCTTAAAGGTATCAGCTTCCAGTCAATAAACAGGGGGAATCGGACGCATGGTTCAGCAGGAGTTGAACATGTGGGACCAGTCACACACACACACATGCAGTCGCCCCGGTCACCCAGTCAGGATACTACTGTGTACATTCAACTTAACAAATCAAACCTGGAGCTATATGTTAATGTCTTGGCAGGCTTTCGGGTTCCCGCCGGTAACACAAAACTAACCAAACAGAACTTTTCCCCCAAATACAGTAGCAGTCAAAATGGTGTTTGACATTCACAATTTTTGTTTCCAGGCGAGTGTTTATAATCGAAACTGCTTGATTTTCTTCTTCCATGCAGCCGTGGCTGATGGCTCCCGCTGCTGGAGTGTCTGAGGGGCTTTGACGGCAGCTCCGTGTCGTGTGGCGTTGGCGTCCGCGCTTGTGCCAGGCGGCGTGTGTGGTCAACAGGCGGCTGGGAAGCGAGAAGAGCGACTGCGGGTCGAAGCAGAAGCTCCCCCTTCGGTTCAAGCAAGTGCCTCGCCATGTATCTGTTCATTTCCATTCAGCTTCTGGCTGACCTTGAATAACTTCTACCTACTGTACGCATGGCATGTGCCTCTTTTATGATTTTCTGCATCCTGCTAAGACATATTTTTATCGACCGCCACCACCACCGCCACCGCCACCCTCCCCCCTCACACACTTACACCTCATCTTTCTCCCCCCCTCCCTCCCTCCTTGTGGCCTGGGGGCATATGGTTTGGCTGGGCAAGAGATAAGAGAGATGTGTCAGCCTGTGGTACTGAACAAACACATCTTTCATTTCTCCCCCTTTCTTCTCTCTCTTCCTTCGACTCCTCCTTTCTCCTTTCTCCTTTCCTTTTTCTCCTCTCCTCTCTCCACGATCTGCTCACCTCTTTCGTCTCCGTGACGTCTGGGTACAATTAGGAGCAGAAAGCCTTTCGTCTTGTCGCGGAGAGAGAGAGAGAGACGTTGTTATATTTGCGGGTGATGGAGAGGAGGAGGAGAGGGAGAGAATGGGCTTCAGATGCTCTCTAGGAGTAGAAGGAGGCGAGGGGGGGAGGAAATGAGGGTCTGAAGGAGAAGAGACAGATCTCCTCATGCCGAATGAAAGGCCCTCTTTCCTCTCTGGTAGGGCACATCAGAGGCATGCGCTCCTCGCTTTATGGAGGGAAAAGTGGTTTCCACCAAACTCTGCTTCCATTTATCTCTGGCTCGCTCGCCCTACACACACATATCCGCACGCGCTCACATTTGTGCGGCACATGCACGCTCATGCACACACTGTACACATGCTGGATTTTGCTTTGATTCTTGATTGCTTTGGTTTCTGCGGTGGCCTCGATCAGGTTACCGTTCAAACCGTGTGCCAAGAAAGCCAGTGTGTGTGTGTGCGCGTCTGTCTGAGCCTCTGTGGAAGTGTGATGATGGTTCCTCAGCCAGTGGTGGGAATAACACAGTTTCGGCTTCTATTATTAGCTCAGGCCTGATTCTTTCCCTCTGTCTCCTGTCTGACACCGGCGTTTCATTACTATCTGGCTCCAGCGCAGGAAGGGCTCTGCTATCACAGGCTCGCTACGGGGAGGACAGCCCCGCTTTCATTCCAACGAGGCTTTTTATAGGCCGCGCTACTCGTGCATACATTGTGTTACTTCGTCAGTGTGTCAAGGACTTCGGGGTGTGCAATAGTTGCCAGAGCCAGGCGACACACTTACTTAGTCGTTCATTGTGTTGCTCAAACACTCGCGCCAACACACAGTTGGCAGACGCAGCCGCGCTGGTGGCGGTGAGTATTTCAAGGGCACCTCCTGGCTGTATCAATCATTTGAACACAGTCACCGCTCACACATGCAAAAAAGACAAATGCACGCACACACTTGCGACCCCCCACCTGACTATCGGCCCCACAAAGTGTCTTCCATTACAGATAAGTGCAGCAGTGATATTGACAGGGTCAGGATGGACCACAGCTGCCTTGACCTTTGAGGCTACTATCCATTTGACCAGCCAGATGGTCAGAGAGTTGGCCTCTTGTGTGTGCAAAACGTGTTCTTTAAAACTTATTTTAATACTTACTGTAAGAGAACAGTAGAAATGTTGTGGAGGCTATGTGAAGGGTATTTATGTACAGGTCATCGTAGTGAAAGGTCTTTTGTCTGCCACTGAGGGGAAAAAAAGAGTAAATAAACATTCAAAGATTGTGTAAGACGACGTAACGAATGAGGGTCAGAGGAATTTCCTCGCTAATCACTAATGTGTGTGTGTGTGTGTGTTTAGGTTTGAAAGTGTGCATGTGCAGTTATGTACGTGGATGTTTTGATTGCATGTGACTCGTACGGCTCCGAACGAAAAATAAACTTCCAGTCGAAAGCGGCGAAATCGCACCGTGGCCCCTCTTTTCCCTTGTGTTTAATTTCCGACCCGAGACCAGGGAGATGTTGGTTTAGCAATGTTGTAGATGTGTCCCTCGAGCTCTGAAGCCGACCTGGGACAAGAGGACTGTGAGTTTTAGGGATCCTGTGTGACGGGTCCTTTGTGGTTTTTAACTCTGACCTCGGATCAGTGCGAGTTCAGAAGTTCAGGCTGCGGAGTGTCGGAAATGAACTCTGTCTACAGCGCTGTCCAAGAAAAGTTATGAGGATTAAAATATATTTTTTGATCTTGAAGGATCACACACACACACACACACACACACATACACACCCTCTCACGAAGAGGATGTGAGCTGTTAGCCGCGGTTTCCCCTTTGTCAATTCATCAGCCTTGATTTCGGGTGAAGAATCCCTTGGGGAACCATATTTCCTCTTCCTGTTACAGTACCAAGCTTTTATTGTTCCAGCAGAGGCGGAGGAGGTGGTGACGGTGGCGTTGGGGTTCAGTTAAATCCTGGACCCGCTGGTCGTGTCGCTCACGAGGTGCCGCGGCGTGAGGATCTGATGCCGGCTAATGGGCTGAAACGGCTCACTGTAAATGTCACCGGCCTGCTGGGTGGTCATGTTTGTCAGGTGGGGTTATAAACCCAACTGATGCTGAAAAGGTTTTGGACCGGGTCCAGAAACTAGTCCTCAGCTGGCCCTCAGGCTCCTCCTGGAGAGATGGGAAAAGATTTGCGGGGAAATTGTAGATTTTCTCTAACATGATGGTGTTTGGGTAACTTGCTTACAATGTCTTATGATAATTGTCACTTTTGGTCATGGCAGAATTTGGCAAACTGTTTTAATTTGTTTCCCTCTTGCACTGTCAGTCGTTTCTTCATTTTGATGCAGTTTGTTTAACTTGTCATTCGGTCAGGAGAGTGTAAATCTGCCTTAAAGCTCAATCAAGCAGTATTTAAAATCTGATTTTTAATCAAACATGTGAAAGACAAGGTTTTAAAGTCTCAAAAAGGGCCTTCAAAGGTATTAAAGAGTCTTAAATTTAATTTACAAAGGTCTTAAATATTTTTTCTAGCCTGCTGTCGTCAGTAATGTTAGTTCTGAAATGTTTTGTATGTGATTTCTTTTTTAAAAAATGGGCTGGAAAATCCCCAGTACTATTGTTAAAAAACCTGTGACCTTATGTGGAGCTTAAATGAATTAGTCATTTTTAATTGGTTAATCTATCCATTAGGGCTGGGTATCGGCAAGAATCTGACGATATGATACGTATCATGATACAGGGGTTACGATTCAGTATGTTGCGATATATTGCAACTGTTTAAATATCATTTTAGGGAATCTGTTATAGTATAAAGAACACATGCATAAAATCAAAGTTAAAAAAGTTAACTTTCTACACAGTCAGAACAGTGGGATCTGCATTCATCACAGTTCCTGTAACATCCAACATCATAGTACTGCTTTTTCTGCTACAAATATTAATTAAATTAAATTAAATTAATTAAAAATCGATAGTGTTTTTGAGAATCCCAACACTTGATATTGCGATACTCAAAGTGCACCGGTATTATTGTGTTTCATGATTAATTAATGATATTATTAGGAGTGATTGTTATACTGCTGAGAAGTATAGACAAAAATATGATATACATGTCCATAAATTCATGCACTTGGTTGGTAAATAATTCTCGGTTTTATCATCCTTACTGGTTTTAATTGATGTCTTTCATACTGTGGACGGTATGACGGTGAAACTAATTACATTCTATGGTATTAAAAATGACTTAAAAAGTCATAATCCTGCAGAAACCCTAGAAAATAGAACTGCAGATCACACTGACAATCCAAAATCAAGTATTAGCAGCTCAGTGCAGAACAGATTAGACACTAACTGCCCAGTTATTAATGGCAGAGAGACAAAATAAACATGTAGTTGATGAATAAAGTCAAATATCTTGTCTGTAAAAAAGGACCCTGGAGTTGCTCGACCGAACTCGGGCTGAAATACAACTGAATCTGAACTTGAATGTGCTTAATGACAAAAAAGAACTTCAGAGTGATGATGCCTAGAAATATATCCCCAGTGTTTTATCTTGTCTGTGTGGTCTGTTTTCATACATATATACTATCATTACTAACAATCATATGTCATCTGTCTATGAGTCTCAATCTTATCAATGCTCCTACACACCCCTACCCAACTACCACAACCTACGGCCTGCACCGGAGGGTCAAAGTTCACCTGTTTCAGATCTGACCCCTGCATGACCTTTTCTGATGTGATTGACCGCTCGCACAAAAGAGCCCCAGTGGCTCGTGGTCGGAGAGGTTCTGGGCCATCCGTTAGCCACAGCAGGGGCAGATAGGGGAAAGGTTTTTCCGGGTCAGGGGTCAGCGAGATGCCACATGCTCGGTCGTCTGTCACATGGCTCGAACCCCCCTCTCGGATGACAGTGGATGGCTTTGAGAGCCGAGCCCAGTCCCCCTCACGGCCTACCACTTACGGATGGATGCGGTTCATTCAGGCTATCAGTTCCCCCTTGATGAGGGCGGCATGTGACTCAGGGAGCGATCCAAATTGGACAAAGTGTTGAGATGCCATGTGGTGTGAAACAGCAGCACAATAAAAAACAATGTTCCTTTGCAGTAGTAGTATAGTTTTTTGCTGTTTTAAAGTTTTCCTTATTCTTTTTATAAATTTCTATCAAGATCCTTGAAACATTTTGGATCTTATTCCTACGCCACTTTTTCTAAGAATATCTGATTGAAAGAATTCAAGACTGAATATCGCAGATATCTCTATTTCAGATCTGTTTTCCTGTGTCTGTCTCACATACACACACAAAGACAGACCCATATAGAGTGGAGGTGACCCTGTCCAGACGGGATATAGGGCTCAGTTCCATGGCAAAGCGCCGGTGTTACTGCTGAGGAGGTGAAATGTGAGCCAGCTCACTGTCCTGGATCGATGGACTCGCCTCTACTGCTGTCCCAGGAGCCCGCTCGCTCTCTATCACTGTCACCACTCCCCGTCTCTCTCTCTTCCTCCCTCTGTACTCTGTCTGTTTCTTTCTATGTCTTCTTCTTCTTCACTCTCTCTTCTTCTATTTCCTGCCCCTCCTTCTCTCTGGGTATCTATAGTATATCTTCTATTATATTGCTAGAGCCAGCGATTACACTACCAGTGACACAAACACAAACAAGTAAAATTAAAGATACATTATTAACAAAAAAGTACAATTAAATCGATAGTTATTAATAAATCAAAGTATATAAATAACTTCCATGAAATGATTCCTGTATGAGTATCTGTATACACACACATATAACCTTATTCTGTCATGCTCTCCTCTCCACATCCTGCCCGACCTCTTCCTTCCCTCCTCTCTCCTTTCTCTATTTTCTCCTCTGCTACTTTACTCTCGGCGTTCGTCTTTCTCTTCTATCGATCTGCTGCGGAAGCAACTGGTCTGTCTGCCTGCTGCTGAGGAGGAATGTGGCAGCGAAGCTTTTTCATTCATATGGATTCAACTAGTGTGTGTTTGTGTGTGTGTGTGTGTGTGTGTGTGTGTGTGTGTGCATGATTACTGGTACACTAGAAGTTCACTGAGGAGGCGTGCTGCAACATATACTGTAAATCTGCACTGTTTGTGTGCAGGCCTGTGCGTGTATGTGTGCATCTTTGTGAGTGTCAATGTATGTTTTAAACTAGAAAGACGGAGAGTCGTATTTTATGTTCTTGTATGTTCTTTAGGGCTTTTCTCAACCAAAGACATTTTTAGTTGATGAACACTCAATTTTGTCGACTCATCGATTAGTTGATTTAATCATCAACAGATCTGTAGAATGGAGTTTCTCCACAAGGAATCACACAAAAGCACTGCTTTAAATCTTGTGTTTACCAGAGATGTGCTCATACGTTTCTTAGAAATAAGTCATTCAGTATGAAAAAAGCATAAAAGACAACAAATCGACTAAAGAAATCTTAGTTACTTCGTCGACTAATCTGTCGTTTTGGTCTTAGTTGACTAAGAGGAGGCAGCCCTGATGTTCTTTACCATGTGTATGCAGTATGTGAGTTTGTATAGCCCGTGTCTGTGTGTACTTTTATCTTTGTTAGGAGCAGTTTTTCTTTTTTAAAGGTGAAGACACTTTTGCAGGTTCACTTTTCTAAAGAGCCTTTTGAGAGTAAATACTTGGTTTTAGGATTAAGGTTGAAGCTGAATCCAACTTGGCTCTTATTTTTTTGTAGTTCTGGCCATCATTCATATTTATAATAACTTAAGTTTATTGTTGATATCTGGCAATACAATGACATTGCTAAAAGGAAGATGCAACAAACAGCTTCCATTACAATTTACTGGTTCAACTACAAATAGTGTTTTAGGGCCTTTTCACGAGCCAACATCTAGTCCGCTTTAATCAAACTCTGGTGCGGTTCTTTTGGGCAGCTGTGAACACAGTAATCGTACTCTAAACCACCGGTCCGAGACCGCATGTGAGAGGTGGTCTGGACCGTGTCAGAGCGAACCAAAACGCAGGCTGCCTGTGCAGGTATTGTTGTTGAGATGGACACACTTAAACGACAGGTTAACATGAGTGGGAGAGGACGGACCTGGACTCTCTGCAGAAGTCTGATGTTTGCTTGACATCTGGGCCGAAGAGAACAGACAGAATATGCTAAATAAAGCACACAAAATCAGTGACGTTTATAAAGTCATTCGAGATAAACTGGAGGAGAAGGGATTTGTGGGCACAGTACATCAGTGCCGAGTCAAAGTGAAAAGTTCCCTGCATAGAAGTTGCAGCTCGAGACGAAAAAGATAAATTCGCTCCTTCGTACACGCACCTCAGCAAATACATTTTTTATTTGGTCTGCTTTAATTTGTGCACTGTGAGAGCAAACCAGACTAAATAGAAAACAAACCAAAACTATCAATTTCACTTTGATTCGGACTAGCCAAACGGACTATGGCTTGTGAAAGCACCCTTAGAGACTATATGGCTTCTATATGGCCAACAACTGCTGGCTTGTTTACAACCTTCATGGTCATCTGACCACTCATGTGTCTTGACCCCTGTTGTGTCTTTGTTGTTGTGATGTTGCCGAGCTCAAGCAATTACTTTGTTGAACAATACGTCATCATAATCAATAGAGATGATGTCCAAAACTATTGAAACAAGTTGTAATAAACCAGAACTGTCCTTTAAGATTAGGTTCAGGTCAAGGTTAGATTGAAGGTTAGGGTTAGGCATGTAGTTGTGATTGCTAAGGTTAGGAGGCTAGAGACTGCACCATGTCAACGACCGCCCCCAGAAGCACAGGAGTACAATCGTGTGTGTGTGTGTGTGTGTGTGGCGATACGCACAGCAACATTCCCTTCATTATCACTTGGGGAACACTTTGCCCCGGCGCAGCCATGACTGCGACCCTGTGTTTCGAGTCCAATATAAAAAAAGAAGGCGAATTCCAGCCAGGAGGATTTTCCTGTAAACGTCCTCCTCTGGGTGAGAGCCATCAATCCGCCTCTGGCAGCGTTCCGCCCGGAAACAAGGATCACATCCAGTCAAAACAGGCCAGTGTTTGGTTTCCACCGCAGAACACGGTTGGACGCCAGTGGCGAGACCCTTACTGCGAGTGTGTGTGTGTGTGTGTGTGTGTGTGTGAGAAAGAAAAGGGAGAACCTCTGGTCGTCTGCAGGAGAGGAGTGAGACACAGGTGAATAGCAAAGCCCCTTGTATCTAATTTGTTAATTCGCCCGGAAGCGAAGAAAACCTTGACAACCTCGCTTTCTTAACGCGGTGAAAGCTTTCATCTCTCAACACCGTAATTGCCGGCTAGTGCCTTGTCGCTGCTGCTGCTGCTGCATGAACACACGGGTGGATGCCTGGTCTTCCCCACACATGTTACTGTGCTTTTGTAATGAGTTGAAAACTCCCATCTGTAGCTCGCTCTCTGTTCTCCTTTCTTCTCTGGGTCAGAGAATATAAGCCATTAATCATCACCTGGGTGTGTGACAGCCAGCGTTTGATTGGAGGTTTGATCCCGGCTCTTTTGACAGCTCTCTCTCTCTCTCTCTCTCTCTGGCCGGCGTTGCTAGAGGGGCAAAGGCAGGGAGGCAGGGTGGCGGGGGGTGTGGTGGTAGGGGGGTTGAGCACACATCACAGGAAGCATAATTGGCCGTGAGTGAGCGCTTACTGGATCAGCAGCGAGCTCCCTGACTGAGCGGTGTGTGTCAGCCGCCCCTGGACCCCCTCCAAGCAGCCGGGGATATTTTTAATTTACCTCCGACATCAGGCCCCAGGAATGCCCCCCCCACCCTCCCATCCCCTCCCCACCTATAGATACCATACCTCTCCCTTTCATTCACTCTCGCTCTGCTTCCCATTATCTTTATTTGAAATGCAGATCTATATTGACTCATCAGAAACACATGTTAGCGACACACACGTGCAGATAGTGCATACTTATGCACCCAAATTCACTTACTTTCGGTTTGAAAGCCGATACGGGGGTTCACTGTAAAATAGGCCCAAGGTGCACTCCGGAAATACCTGGAAGTAGGAGCCAGGATGCATGTTGTTTTATCCTGCGCTGCCGGGTCACCAGAGTTCAGACTTTTTTCTTCACAGGCATACCTCTCTGATTGATCTGGATCGGAGCGGAATGATTCTGCCCTTAGGTACAGTAGATCGAGTTGGTTACTAACGCGCAACCAGGTTGGCTCTGGTTGGACGCCTGCTGAAGGGGGGGGGGGGGGGGGGG
>CAKAOH010038560.1:40642-66284 GCA_916701665.1 Sebastiscus tertius
GGGCTGCTGATCAAGCACAGGCCTGCCCCGGTTTCCACCCCTGTCTGCAGTTTGACGACAGCAACTGGATGTTATAATGGCTCCCTTGGTTTCATTTTTGCCACGTGACGTTTTTTTGGACCCTCAACAAAGCAACGGTATCATGATGTAAACAGCCCCGTCTCGGTCCATACCAAGGCCCCAATACCACTACTTTTGAAACTTGTTCTTGTAACAGGAAGTGTTTATCCCCCACTAATTATGCCCCCGGGAAACCAGGCTTCTCGGAACCAAACTAGTCGCGCTCATACATAAACATTAAACTTCGAAATGCCTTCTTTAGACGTTGAAAGTTGCAGGAAGGCGGACTTAATAGTTAGTGTACATGTTTTTCTCTTTGAAAAATCTGATAATACGAGTGTTAATCTGACACCGTGTTGACAGGGTTGCCCTGTACAGGGGAGAACATTTTGAGGATCAAAAGGTGAGGAAAGGCTTACATTTTCCTAGAATCCCACCGCCAAGGTTACAGGGAGGTGAGCTCTGGCAGGGTTCACTGCCAAGGTCTGGACGTGTATGTGTGTACGTGTGTGTGTGTGTGTGTGTGTGTGTGACTGCCCCGGCTCTGTCTTTATGAACGTCCACCTGAGGAGAGGCTGTTTCCGCTGTCACGGTAAATTCCTGCGCGGCTCTCACAGTGTCAGCCCCGGCAGCGGGCTGTCTTTGGGGTGGTCGCGCTCAAGAGGCCCCCTGTTTCATAGCTCCTCAGGTCGCCCCCTGCCATGCCTGCCGAAAATAAAGAGCCTCTCTGTCTTTGTGCCCTGGAAACATCAGTGATATACTTCAAGCCGAGTGGCTTGTGTTTCAACTGCCAACACGGACGTTGATCATAAATCTTAACAGCGGACACGTCTATATGTGCAAAATTGAGATGTTGTTTTTTTCAAAGTCATATATAGTTTGTCTAGAAGTCTTAAAATAAAAGTATAGATAATTGCGTTAAAGCCTTAAAGATTACAGACTAAGATCTAGTATAAACTGCACAAAGGGTAAGAAAGGAAGACATTGCATCTAAGGTTATTGGTGTGAATCTTTCAGTATCTTACAGTTTGATTTTGATTCTTGGGGTCACAATTTGATGAAAAAAAATGCCAATTTCAAAAATAAATTGTACACAAAATAAAAAACAAACACTAAAACTGTAAAAAATGTTGTTTGTTTTCAACAAATCACATGATCAATAATGCTGGACAAAACTTTGACTTGGTTTTGTAGGATTACTGTTCATCAGTAGCAATATCTAGGTTCCTTTTATAGACAAAATGTTTTTAAAAATCATTTTTGGGAAGTTGTGAATCGATTCAGAATCTTAGAAGATAAGAATTTCGATTCTTACATTCACTGCTAGATTGCAGCTTATTTTTTCACAAGATAAATAATCTTGTCGAGCACAATTAAACTTGTTTTCCAGATAACTGGTCTCTTATTTAAGTAAGATATTCAATCTTTTTTTCCAGCCTGAGCTGACAGGAAACAAGTTGCATGGTTCTCACATTCAAAACTTTGACGTCTATTAAGAGAGAACTTGTATTTTGCGTACGGTCTAGTGGTGATGCTCCTTGCCATCGGGTTACAACATTTCACAACAGAACAGCTTCAAGGTCAGACAGTGTTTCTAGCGGCATGATTTTTATTTGTTTCAAGTCATTTTTGCTTACACCTTTGGCATTTTTCTTTTGTTTGATACTAGTACTTTTCTCTACATTGCCCCATATTTAGCTTTTTCAGAGGGCACATTTTTTTGCAGTGCACCATCAAGGTGCCCTTGAACAAGGCACTTAACCACCAGCTGCTCAGAGAGTTGCTCGGCGGCCAATAAATGAAGACTGGGCGCACTGGGCAGCTCCCGGTCGTCAATGCATGGAACTGTGGGAATGTGCTCGAGCGTGCCTCAATTACTTTCCATACGTGAATACGGGATAAGCTTGATTGTCACACAATTTCAGCACAAGCACAAGATTTCATTCGAGCCGTGCGCTCTCCGGGTTTGGACGCATTGTGCATCAGATTAGAGAGCGATGGTAATCTCCAGCCAATTAGGATTGAAGAAGCAGATAATTGGTGGTCTCCTTTTGTCGCGGCGTTCATTATCCTAATCATGTCGGGGTGGAGGAGCCACCAACATGCAATGTGTGTGCAATAAGTGTTTTATTGTTTTTGTGAACTGGACTGTGGAGGGGGATTGAATGTGGGTGTGCGGTGAGGGAGGAGGAGGTGGAGGAGGAGGAGGAGGAGGGTGCTGTTATCTAATAAGCTGATTTTTCCACCTGCAGATGTAACAAAGCCAGGCGAGTCAAACAAGGGAGGGGCCTACGCAAATTAATTTCCCATTGCTGTTTTTTCTTTGTCTTTAACCCCTTCTATTTCTCTTTCATGTATACCTCACTTCCTCACGTCCTCCTAAATCCCTCCACTCTCTCAAATCTCTTTCTCCCTGCCTCCCTCTCCTTCCTCGCTCCTCTCCCTCATCCTCTTTGTCCCATACATCAGTGAATGCTATAGATGCATGACGTCACCCTGGCGGTTGCACTCATTACAGTAATAGCCTGGCGCGCTGTGCTCTGCTGTGCTCTGCTCTGCTCGGGGAGGGGTTGGCCAGACGTATTTTTCCTGCTGTAGTCTGCATAGGTAGTGGATCATCTCCCTTTGTCTGTCTCTTTCTGTCTGTCTCACCCCCCCAACTCTCTTTGTCTTGCAACCTACCTTTCTTTGTTGGCCCGTTTCTGCTCTTTGTTTCTTTTGTTTTCACTCTCACACTTCTTCTTCATCTGCTATTCCTCTATTTTCTCTCACCATCTCCTCCCCCCTCCTCCACTCCTCCCACCCCCCACCACCACCACCACCTTGGTCTCTTAATCCCTCTACGCCATCCCTCTCCTCTTCCCGTCTCTCACGGCAGTTAGTTGACTGATGGAGCCTGCTCTTCGCCATATAGTGCACTAATAACGACCCTGCGGTCTTGATGTCTTCCGCCACTAGGACCCCACTGGGAGGTGTCAGTACCACTCTGTGATGGGGTGTGTGTGTGTGTGTGTGTGTGTATATGCGCATATGGTCTCCCATGCGTGTGTGTTTCACTGGTAATGTAATGTAAATATCAATCGTGGCAGAGGAGAAAATGGAAGATCAAAGCCGACGGGGGATACGGGAGAATGTGTCCGGCCTGCGATATCAACGATGAGCCTGAAGTGTTTAGAGACAGAAGAGGCCCCCCGATTCCCCCGAATATGAAGTTAATAGACTTTGTTGATGAGAGCATTAGTGTGTGAGCGGGCCATGTGCTCCTGGTATTTTCAACACAGGTTCTCATGCATCTGCGAAGCCTTCCTGTGATATAGGAGAAGGGAGGAAAGCAATTGAAAAGAAAAATGTGAGTCGAGCCCCTCAACTCTCAACGGGGCAATGAGAGATGATGGGTGGTGACAATACACCCTTCAAGGAAAAATGCGCTTCCTCTCCACCGGCCCTCCACCTCTTGTCCTCGGGCCCCCTCACAGCTGAGAACCCTCGGAGGCTCCAGGACCCCGCCAAGCCGCCCTCCCCGAAAACGGAGAGCTGTCACCCTGGGCTGCCTCAGACCATTGAGCCCCTCTGCTGGGGCCTCTGACCAGGAGCCACGGGGAAAGCATAGGGAAACTGTAGAAGTCTTTTCGTATGATGTGGCCTGTAGAACAGTCTTGATATAAACCAAATGTGACAATGGCAAATTACCGCCAACGACGGGCGCGGAGGCCTGAGGGAAGCTATCACACAGTGGACAGCACAATGACTAGTACAAAGCTACTGTCCTGCTGCATTAGCTGTGTCTAATTTTTATTTCGCCCTGCTCTCTCCATCTCAGTCTCTCCGTCTCCTCTTCCCTCGCCGCTGTCATTACCGCTGTCATGCCGAATGAAGCCGCAGGATGTCCGTTAGCTGGACACAAACTGTCAATTATTGATCTCACGTGTATTTCACGTGAGCTCTTCCTAACTGAATGTCGGATTAAGGTTTTGCTTTGCTCACGCCACGCTGAGACAATTGTTTGTCTGCTATTGATCATAACCAGGCGTTATCAATCCTTGTTGTCTTGCAGCTGCTGGAGAGACGAATAAGTAATTTGAGCGTTGCAGGAGAAGTAGAGCCAAGAAGAAGCCCGACCCCCGTCTGCTCTTGCACCACATATTGATCCCGTGTACCGATCGAGCATGAATGCCGCTTCTTGCAGATTACCGTATATGATGCCAGTTGCTTGTAGTCTCACCAACTTGGCAGAGGTGCAGCAGAGCGGCTCTGGGTGGTCGCCGTGACAGCGTACCAAGGGTTATGTAACCCCCGCTGATGGAGTTGTGATTGGAGACTGATAAGGGCATGTGATCCCTGCAGAGGAATTAACGCACGCCTCACTTCATCCCTGATCCTGCTTCCACTCAACATAAAGCAAATTACTACTAACAATCTGCGGGCAGGCCGGCAGTGGCGGCGACCCAGGCTTTTGGTGCAACAGGGACAATGCCATTGTTCTCCAACTCCCTCCCTCCCTCGCTCCCCCAACAAATTATAAGTACCCCACTGGGCTCCGAGGAGCCTGTCGGCCTCAATTCCACGAAACCTTACACATCTAAACCGTCTTCGTAGATGGCCGTGAAAAGAAAAATGTTTCTGCTTTTTTGTCTTTACCCTTTTGTCCTCGCGGTCCTTGATTGTCTCCTAATTGATGGTGCTTTCAGGTTCATATTCATCGCCGATTTTTCCCATGCTCCTGATGGACTGTGTGCTGATTGGACGGACAGGGCTCTGGGAAGGTGCAGACACAAACAAACACAAAGCCGACTTGACACCTGTGTGAGGAGTAACGAGATTTGAAAGCTGAAAACAAACGCAAATTCCAGAGTTCAACTAAAAATCTGTGCAAAATAAGTATTTTTTTTTTTTTTTTAATATGGTGCTTGTAAAGCTGTGGCTCTATATTAAATAAATACAAAAAGGTAATTTCTTTTAGCATGTCTATAGAAAGGTAAATAGATCCTGTTTCCTGAAGGTCACCTCAGCATTCAGTGTAGTCTGAGAGCAGGTGTGTGTGTGCAGGGGAGGAGGGGGGGTTAGCATGGAGCAAAGTGGAGTGAGATAGAAATGAAGAGTAAGCACAAACAAAGGCAAACAAGACAGGAGTGCATGAGCTCCAGGGTCAGGGCCAATACATTTTCCATGCATCATATTCAAGATTGAAATCACCTGATGCTTTTTATTCCTCATGATCTAATATGAAAACACTTGAACGTTCACTTCGTTATTGAATTCAGAGCTCGCATGTTTGTGTGAGCGTCTGAGAGAGAACGAAGAGCGCCGCTCGCTCGCTCCCTCGTGAATCCTTCAGCACAACGTTCAGCCCCCATCAGCGTCTTCCTCAGAGTTGTGTAACATCACCCTAACAGCGTCGGCGCGCCCTTCACTGTCACTCTCATCATCTCCATCACTCCTTAAAAATGGATATTGAGTGCTGCAAAAGGAGGAACATGTTAATCTTAGTTGCCACTTCAGCACAGCCTTTAAATGAGTCTGGGTCACCTTGTGTCCCCTTTTTTGCATGCGATAAATCGTCCCCCTTTGAACTCTCCCTCAATGTGGAGAAACAATACACATTTGAATGAATTTGCCTCGCAGTTGATGCTATTTGCATATCTATTTAACTAAGGATATTCTCATCATATTTCATCGATTTAACATATCTCGGAGCCACGCTCAACAAGATTAATTAAAGCCATTTATCTGCTAAAGGTCCTTGCTGTGCCCGAGGACATCACCATTTGTCTTTGTGATGATTACTGTTCAGGGCAGAAAGGGAAAGCTGCCTTCGTCTTCGCTGGAATGCCGTCTAAAAGAAAAGGAGAGGAGTCACCAGGTCTGGAGACAAAGGAGCTGGGAAGAGTGCGCGTACGCGTCGGAGAGATTTAAGGCGCCGACGTTGATGACATTCTGTACATCACCTCACCGAGTGCATTATCCTCAGTGAACCTGCTGTTGTTCACATCGCTCTCCCTCTCCTCCCCTCTCCTCCCTCCCATCCCTTCTTTCTCTTGCATAATAGCTGCTGTGGCCGTGAGCTAGAAGCGGCAGCAGTGAGCTCACAGCGGCTCACCCCGCCCACCCAGCCCCGGCTGGGGCTCAGCCGTTACTGAAAAGCTGCCAGTATTTCATCATCCTCTGTGTCTCCCCTCGGTGACCCCTGTTGCAGCTATACCCCCAGTCGCCTCAGGGTGGCAGCCCAGCCATGCTTCTTTTTCTCTTTCCCCCCACAGCCCAGACACATTGTCCTCGTTGACTCTCTGTGTGTCTCTAACGGCTGGCAGGAACGCCAACCGCCTGGAGTCTCTCTCTCTCTCTCTCTCTCTCTCTACAACAGTCTGGCACTGGCTAACACCAACAGACACAAGGGAGGGAGAGAGAGAGAGAGAGAGAAGGAGGGAGGGGAAGGAGAGAGACTGCGGAAAAAAAAGGACAAAGAAAGAGGAGAGAGGGAAAATGTAATGCAGAGAGGAGGAGGAGGAGGAGGAGGAGGTAATGTATAGAATGATGAAGTAAGTGAGAGAGATGGAGAGAGACACAATGGGATGCTCTGGGAACCTTGAGGGATTTAGGGAAAGGATTTTAAGAAAAGGAAAAGGGAAAAGACAAAGGAAGAGAGACAAATATAGAAAAACACAGACAGAGAGATGATATAAAGACAGATGAGGTGAGAAAACAATAGGAAGGAAACGAGAGCAGGAGACGGTGAGGTGCCTGAAATTGAGTTTTGTGTGTTTATATATATGAGGGCAAAATGCATCTGCAATGCAGGGCACATAAATCTCACCAATCTGACAACAGCTGGCCATGGCGAGGAGGGTGTGTGTGTGTGTTAAGGTTGGGTTATGAAAACACACCCCCATGTCCAGGTATGTGTATGAAGCATGTTAGGAGCTATAGACTGGGGTTGGGTGGTGGCAGTGCATGTTGTAATGGGCGTAAAGGGGGCATAAGTGGATGTGTGAGGAGGAAGGAGAAGGGGCTCTTAAGTCAGCACCTGTCGCGTGCTGGCCCGGGGGAGTTTGTGTGTACGTGTGTGTGTGTGTATGTGTGGTGGGGGGACTTAGGGGAGGAGGTGAGGAGGGAGGAAAAAGTGCTGGAATGCAGCCCAGCCCCTTGGGGTTACCCCCCCTCCAGTGTCGCCCACCATCCCCCTAATGATTCCTCATCTCTCTTATATAACCCTATGATCCCCTGCACTTGTCACAAGAGGAAGACACCGACGGATGCGCACGTGCACACGCCGCACAGCGCAGGAAAAGGTGTTAGGGGAGGTATTGTTCACAGGATGGAAGATGTTGGCCGATGTCCAGCGGCGGATTATATCACTTCCCTGTTGCTTTCTACTTCAATACGGGGAAATCTAGTAGAGCCCCCGACTGTGCCAGCGCTTCCCCTTCCTCTCGCTGGCACCTTCCTCCGCACTGCCAGCTGCACATCAACCGGGGGGATTCAGTGCTGGTTAGTAATAGAATATCTTTACGTCCCGGGGAGTGTTTTTGCTGAGCACACATGCTCGTTCTCATCACCGTCATGTTTCACGTCCATACAGTACTTACACAGCTTCAACTGTAGGTTCACTGAACAGCACCGCTGGGCATTTTTTTAGGCTTAAACGCCTCGCTCAAGTACACCTCCAGGGCTGGTAATGAGGACAGAGTGTTATTTCATTCACCTAAGCTTCTTTTTTCCTAACTCGCCGCTGTTAAACTCTCATTGAATGTTCATGATCATATATCATTTTTATGCCCTGGAAGTGCTGGGTAATTTTGTGGAGCTGTAATGGCAATAAAACCCCATTTGATCCCAAAATGATACGTATCGTGTTTCAGACATTAAGCCCCCATAAAGACTCAAGAACCCCCCCCTTCCAATAAAAAGCATTAAAGTGAGCCGTCTGGACACTTTCACTGCGCCGTGACCCACTGTCGTGACCTTTGACCTGCAGAGTGTACGCACAATGGGGTGCAATGAAACACCAGGGAAATGGTAAAGTAGTGGAACTCCCCAAGGTCAATGACTTTATGGGCCGGAGACAGAAGGAGGGGTGACGCAAGAGGGAAAAAAGATGAGAGGAAAAAGGGGAAGTGAAAAGAAAAATAACGTAAAGAAGGTTTTTTTTTATCACACATACACACAGTAGCCTACTTTCCCGCTGTTTAGGCCGAAGCGGCGCAGTTGAGATCCCCAAAGTAATTAAGAAATTTAATTACAATTCCTCGGGGAGCAGTATGGAAATGAGTTCCCATGTTTCTGTGCCACCAGGCGGAGAGCAGCGCAGCGCAGCACAGCAGCGAGGTGAAAGATGTCGGGCTGACGCGCTGCCGGAAACACCCGGTGTCGTCATGACAGCTGAGGCATTACATGGCGGAGTTGACATTGAACATGTGATGAAAGCAGCACCCCGTCACCTGTGACGGCGGTGACAAGGTCTCTCACACTTCCAGTTTGTCTGCCCTGAAATAGTCCTGGTGTGACAAGTTCAAACACAAGCCTTGCTGCAATGCCTGTGGGCGGATTTGATGTGATAATGTTAGAATCGTATAGAAGCCGTACTGAGAGCTGAATGAGATTAAACGCAGTATAGATTACAACCCGTGTGATTGACAGAGATTCTTATGATGTGAAATCCGCTGGGGGTCGGAAATAGAAAACACCCAGACTGAACTGTGCGGTCAACAAGCCATTAATCCTGCCTGGCAAACACACAGATGTGCAGCGAAACAACACAATCCAATCACGTCTCGCAGCCGTGGAATGTGGTCAGATGCCATAACAATATACACCATCAAAGGCTGTACGGTTGTAAGCTCCGAGGGGTTGAATAACCCCTCAGATTAGAGCTGTAAATCATGGCAGCCACCTCTGCTCAGGGACCCAGACGTCATAAATGTCCCCAGACACTGAGCCGGTGTCGGGGCTTGGCCTCGCTGACCCCTGGGTGGACGTCTCTGGGTGGTTATATTTGTAGTTATCCGGCTCCCGAGGTTAGTCTTTGTTTGTGTCACGCTGAGTGTTTAAAGTGCAACGGGGGCTTTGTTTTAGACGATGATTTTTGACTCCAAGGCCAGGGAGGAGCTGTGTGAACAGGAGCAGCTGTTTTGGTGCACAGTGGGGTGAGGAGGGGGGGGGGTTGCACCTACGGGTCCACCCTATCTACAAATCCCCATGACCTTAAAGAATGGAGACGTCCTTGAGTACCACTAAGCTGTGACAATGGAAATAAGTCATTTTTTATCCTGAATCATTATTGATTTATGTAAATATTGCCCCAGTTGAGGCGTCCCGATGGCTCAGACAAACCTAGAACTAATCCCACGTAATCACTGGGTTCTGGTTGTATCTTTGTATCGTTCCGGTCTCTTCGCTGTGAATTGTCATATGAATCATAAGATTAACAGGCACTTGAAGAGTGCAAACCTTCTGCCAACACTGAAATGACTCCCATTGCTGAAGTTTGAATTGATTTCTTAACCTTGTGTGCTTGCTGCTGGATGTGGAAGTCTCCATCTCTCTGTTTTTGGTATTTTTGTTTTAATTTATTATGTATTTTTTTAAATAATGGACTAAACATCCCTACTTGTGTAGTGGCAGAGTGCTGGGCTACATTTAAATGTGTTTTATGTTTATAATAGGGACTTTAAGCAGTGACGGCTGAAGGAGCGGCATATGAGAAACATTCTAACGGGTTGCCGTAGTACAGTAGAAACCGATTATAACAGAGTTTGTTTTCTTTTTCTTTATTTCTCATGCAGATTACCATCTAATTGACATTAGTATACTTATTCCATGAATATAAAGTAATGAAACAGACAGCTTTGCTATTTACTGAATGTTATTGACTGTTTCAAAATGCAGTGCAGCTGTTTCAAACGTAGCTTCAGCTGTTGCTTTCCTCGTGCGCATTCGTTTTCCCGTCTCCATCACTAGCAGCCGTGACTGTTTCTCATTGTTTGAGTAGACTACACAAGGTAGCCTGAGGAACGCCAAGTTTCGCTGCTGCATCTCGTTGGCTCGTGTTTGGCAGTTTGTCATAAGCTTTGAGGAGATTGCATTTTTCATTGAGAGAAAATTACTTTCTTTTCCCCCCCGTCATGATTTCAATGTGCACGCAACACCCGCCTCAGGTAGCCAGCTGGAACGGTATTACTGAGAGGCAAAGTATCATGGGAGTAGATAAAAAAAGGAATAGAATTACTGTAGCAACGTTACTCTTACAACGGCTACTTCTTGTGTACGCGTGGCTTTACTTTCTGTGGTCACCAATGGATGACATATCTATGAACAAACAGGAAAATCAATCAAATTGGCGGATATCTTCAACATATACTGTACACTTATAATCCAGAATATAATCCCCAATGATCACTCCTACTGCTCCTGCTGCTGCTACAGAGGCTGGTTTCTGTCATCATGGCAGCTGCTCTCTCTGAACCCGTCTTGTCCGTCCCAGACAGGACGTCGGTGCTCCTTTTACTGCTAACAACAGGTGTATGTCTTAACTCAGGACCACCCTATGGGGAAAAATACACTCCTAGAAAATACATGCACAAGGTACACACAAAGGAAAGCCCAGAGTAAAGTGCAGGCCAAAGAGTGGAGTTGCTGAATGAAGCAGGTTTAGATGAAAGAGGTGTCTTTTTGACATCAGCGAGCTGCTGAGCCGCTGCTGGCTGCGACAGACGGGTTTGTGCCAACAGGACAGATGCTGAGGCTCGGCCACCTGATATGGAAGTCTGAAAAGCGAGAGAATGGCAGAGAGAGAGAGAGGCGTGAAGACAATAGAGGATGGGAGTAACGGAAAACAATAATGTTCAGACAAGAAAAACAGTGAAATTAGTGTCTTTTCATATTGGTCCCAGCAGTTTCCTCTCTCTCCTCTTTATCATACAAACACACACACAAACAGCCTCACATTGGTTTAATCCTACCCATGAGCACAGAGTCATGGTTGTGCTCCCAGGCAGGCGGTGCCTTATGTTGTGTGCTTCTAATCATATTACAGTCAGCCGTAAGCTGATGTTCTTGGCATGGTCCCTGCTGATACGCATGTTAGACTCAAACCTCAGCTCTGCACCACCAGCGCTCCGCTCTGCACCACCAGCGCTCTGCACCACCAGCGCTCTGCTCTGCACCGGACTGCTGAGGAAACGCTGGGGATTTTTTAATGTAAACAACTGTTGAGGTGATAGTGCTATTTTTATTTATTTACTCCCAAGAACTGCTAGTTGCATGTGTTTGACAGACATTTAATGCTCTCCGTATGTTTCTGCTATCTGCACCTTGTGTGACGTCACTGACTGGTGTTTGGCCAAAAGTAAAGAATCAAGTCATAAAAAGCAGCGTCAGTTTTCATCTGTAAGTGATTCAGAGCCGACTTGAAGCCACCGCCACTTCTTTTGATCACAGGAACTTTTCCAGGAATCATTTTAGGAACTTTTCCAGGACTGTTGTTCCTGCCTTCCCAAAAACTCCCTGGTATAAGGCGTTCTGATGGCCCGCTAACTACTGAGACATGAGTCTGCCATTCTGAATGTTACCGACTGGCTGAAACTTTTGATTTTTCTTATTCATGAACTGGCTGAAAGTCTTTTGTTTTCAACCTGTTCGGCTTGTGACCACGTCAGACATGGGGATTTCTACTTGTGTCCCCTCGTCACTGGTTTCATATTTCTGCAGATTTTTCCCCTTATTTTATTTGAATCATTTCCAAAGCCCTGAAGAAGTAAAATTAAAAAAAAACTAAGCTGAGGAATAGAATAGAACGGAGCATAATTTTGTGTTGCAAGATAAATCGCATGAAATCCTTGTGGATGTCCCAACCCCCCATGTTGGGGAACCACTGATATATGACAATTAAAAGCATGACATCCTCACATCTGAGAAGCCGAAACCACAGAAAAATTATTCATTTTCTGTCAATCGACCAAAAGATTAATCAAGTAATTGTTTCAGCTCCACAATTTTCATTGATTCAAAATGCAAGCAAGCCCTAGGTGATGAGAGTTGATTGAGATGATCAGTTTAAAGACTTTATATGATCATTTTTTACAATGTTATTGATGTTAAATCAACATAATTATGCTGACGAGTAGGGCTGGGTGATATGACTATATACACTGTGTGTATGTGTATATATATATATATATATATATATATATCTCATCAAAACAATATAAAAATGTTATGTATTTTTCTATATTGTCTGAAAAACCAGCGGCTGAACTGCGTTACATGCATTATTAATATCATTAGGACCATGCTTTACATTCTGTGGTTATTTCATAAAGACCATTTATTTACTGAATCACCAGAAAAACATGCCGTATCATGATATGTATCATTATCGAAATGTGAAATGACCTGTATCGGCCATATCGCCCAGCCCTGCTGATGAGATATTTACATAGACAAGACAGAAACATACATGATACAAGAGAGCTGAGCGAGAGAGAAACAAAACTAAACCTTTGTTCGTTTCTTATGGCACTGAAAATACTCAGCACAGCCTTCGTTTGTTGACGTTTTCAAACTGTTGGTGAAACCCTGTATGTCTTCTTTCCAACACTGATTGTCGCTCAACAGTAAGTGTAAGTTAAACAAAGCCATCACCATTGAGTCTGTTATTGGTCTAATTTGCCTAATCTCTGTCGTTCTCCAGATGCACTGGAAATGCAAACATAGACGCACTGAAGGAACTTCCCTATCGAGTTCCTGATTTTAGTTCCTGGAACTATTTGCTTTTTGAATCCAAAAGATGTGTAGGTGGGGCACCAGTTGGAATCATTGGTCCAACTGGGAATGTTTGAGAAGTGAAAGTGAAGTAAAGTTGACCTCCTAACTGCCGTTTGAGGGACTTTCTCAGCCACTTAATCTCCAGGTGATGCAGAAGTGCTGCTCCTCAACGGTTGGCCAGTATATTTGCCAAATAAAACCCTTCCCTGGATAAACATTTGTGAAAGAAAGAAAGGAAAAAAAACGATCAACATGTGTTCGTCCTGTAGGAGAATTTGTGATAGGTTTATTAGACCAGTGATAGAGAGATTATAGAGCAGCTGAAATGAAGAGCAGATAGATAAACTACAAACAAATCTTTAATCACATTTAAAGAGCGGCGGAGGAAGGTCTGTGTTGACTTAGCAGCACATAGAGATCCCCTTGTTTGCTGCTCCTTAAGTGAAGTGGAACACGCCAGTTAAACTCTCTCAGATGGCCTGAGTGTTTTATAATGTTCAGCATAAGGCTCTCATCTGTGTTTTGTGCCCCACACAGTTGCATAGGCGTAATGTGCGCGTACACACACACACACTGCGCACAATAGGATTGATATGACCGTCTCAACCTACACGGGGCTCTTTGATGGTCTCCTCGCGTCCTGTGCATGATCCTCTGAGGGAGGACTTGAGGATGAGGCTTTCTACAAGTCACAAAGACTCACGGAGTCGTTGCGGCGAGACTACCCGGGAGCCGGGCTGATTCAGCGCTCCATCACCACACACAAGGCACCAATCATCATCACCACCTGACAAAAGAGAGGAATTCACACACAGGAAGTCAGCTGCGTTGCTTAACGGATGTAGCGTACATTGCGGCCACACATGCTATCGCCATGTGCTCCTGGCTATACCGGTAGCCCCGAGCCGCACACACACACACACACACACACGGCGAACTCCGCGGTCCCACATCTCCGCCGTGACATCACGGCACCATATGAGCTTGACTGACAGGCCGTCTGTTTGTTTTCCTCTCCAAGACCAAGTCCATTTCCTGTGCTCCCTTTGTTTTAGACCTAAGATTAAAAAAAAAAGAAAAAAGAATCTCCCTTTTAAATGCCGTGTTTACATTGTGTGAGCGCTTTGAGGGAAAGCACAAAGCAGCCACACAGTGGGTGGATTATAAACTTGGACTGAGTTTCAAACAGACTTGAATTTATAAACACAGAATTCCCCCCACACTCGACTTGCGGGTCCCAGCCTGCTAGCGTATTACTGTGGATCAAACACAGACGAGGCCTATCCTTTGCACTTTGATGCATTTGTGTGTGTGTGTGTCTGCGTTTGCGTTGTGTTTGCACCTACTTGTGTTGTCTTTTTTTTTAGTTTGCTGTCACACCTCCAAAGTAGCATATCGGGTCATTTTTAATTAAATCTTTTACCTGGTGTTATCCATCACAACGCCTCGATGTGTGTGTATCGGCATGATGGCACCTCGGTGGGGTGATCTCTGGTTGCCATGTTGTACTGAGGCACGCGAGGGGGGACGACCTGGGATCTCCGTGTCCTATCGAAGGACTACAAGTGCCTGAATACCCATTATGTGCCAGCTGTTCAGAATGAGGAGTAATTGCACTGTTGGCAAGGGTCCACGTGGGCCCCAGCGCTGTGGCTTCACCCCCCTACCCCACCCTGGGCACGCCGCCAAGCCCTCCCGCATACTGCCTCCCTGACCCGGCCTACCACCACCTAACGGCACCCCACACCCACACCCAGGCCCACCCCTCGCCTCAGCCCGACCCACATCATCCCCCAAAACTCTTCCACCCATTACCACCATCCCTCTGTTCCACATTCCTAGAGGGGCACTGGTTAAATCTAATCCCATAATAAGACACTCAGCTGTCCAGGAAAAGAAAGAGAACTTTCCTCTGGTAAACTCTAGACTTCCTTTTTTCTTTTTCCCCTCCCTTCTTTTCACCCCAAGTGGAGGCAAGATGACACTTCGGGCCCCCTTGGCCAGTTGTCTTTGTCTTTCTTCAGGCTTGATTTATCCTTTCTTCCTCTCTCTCTCTCTCGCTCCCTCATTCCCTCTGTTTTTTTTTTTTTGTGAGTGGTATAAGATTGCCTCTGTGTTGGGTCCAGGGTCCCCGAAGAGACACATGGGAGGGCCACGTTTGCTGAAGGGCCACATGGCTCTATTGTGCAAGACCATACACATACACACACACACACACACACACACACACACGTTCATTTTTATGCTTTCCAACACAGATGCAAGCAATTTTTATACATTACATTGCCAAGTCCTTTAACATACTTGTGTCTTGCCTGCAATTCACTTGGCAAATGACATAGTTGGGACATCATCATCTGGAGTTAAAAGGTGAAATGTAGATTTCATAAGAATTTGTACCTTTCGCCTACATTAAAACAGTCCTGTTTTACATCCACTCTGGTTGAAAAAACTAATATTGTGAAAACAGTGCTTCCTCACAGTATATTACACTCTAATCCCTACAGTCAAAGCAGATTTATGCTTCCAAGTGAGGCAATCACTCAGAGAGAAAACGCAGTGTTCATGGTTTTTCTTATTCCTTAATTTGTCTGCAACTTGTATGACTTTGGCAATATCACATTTGGCTAATCACTGGGGAATAGTTCAAGGACAGAAAGACACTCCTCTACAGCCGAATGGACAGACTTTCATCATACAACGTGTTTATTAGAGTTGTAAGAAAATATGGATACACGAGTATTGCGATACTATGTCTTGTGATACTGTATTGTTTCCCTAAAGCCACCAATCATGTCATAGTAGGTTGTCGTGAAGGAGCCTGAATAGCGCTTCAAAGTCAATTTTGGCGAGGATAAACTGGCATGGCCATTTTCAAAGGAGTTCCTTGACCTCTGACCTCAAGATATGTGAATGACAGTTGGTTCTTTGGGTACCCACGAGTCTCCCCTTTACAGACATGCCCACTTTATGATAATCACATGCAGTTTGGGGCATAAACCATGCAGTTTTTTTAATGTAATATAAATGTGTTATTTTTGCCTTTTCTAAAATGACAGTTTTTCTAAAATTGGATTAAAAAATATTGCAATATATCGCGATATAATGAATCATTACCCCTGTATCGTGATGCGTATCGTATCGCCTGATTCTTGCCAATACACAGCCCTAGTGTTTATGTTTATTCCCTGATTACTATAATGAATCAGATATCAGGTAATTTGGTAAAATGAAGTGTTAGTATGTGTTTGCAGAATCCTGTTGATAATCGTCCTGGTTGGATATTAAACCTCAACATTTTTTTGTTGTCTTCTGAAATGTGTCTGTATCGGAAACTGACGGGCAACAAAAGCTGGCATCAAATGTCTGGTTACATTCATTTTTAATCAGATATTTACTGATTTAAACCATCATTTATCTATTTTCATTTCAAACGTCTGCTTGTGTTTAGACACCATATGGCTGCAACTAATGATTATTATCATTGCCGATTAATCAGTTGATTATTTTCTTAATTATTTGATTACTTTGGTCTATAAAATGTCAGAAAATTATGTCTTGTTTTGTCCACAACTCAAAGATATTCAGTTTACTGTCTTAGAGGAGTAAAGAAACCACAAAATATTCACATTTAAGAAGCTGTAATCAGAGAATTTACTTTTTTTTTCTTAAAAAAAATACTCAAAACAATTAAACGATTATCAAAATAGTTGCAGTAATTGATTTTTTGTTGCAGTTCTGAAAATTTGACAGCTTTGGCTTCTTTGGCTAAATGGAAGAAAAACATTTTTTATTAAAAAAACATGTTGACATTTAAGTAAATCAAATTCCCCCCCACCACTTGCGGTGCTGTTGTTATATATAGAAACACCACTTTGCATCTGGCACACTCTGTGACCTTTGTGGTGAATGCATAAAGTCACTAGTGAAACGAGACGATGTGTTTACATGCCAGGATAAGTCCAACGATTTGAACAAACAGCTGAATGTGTTAATCAGGTTATGCTTGCTTACATCGATTATTAATTAATGTGATTAAAAAGATTAGTGTACTTCTGTGTGTTGAGAGTGTTATCTGTAATCTCATTGTAATTAAATTATTGAGCATTTACTGTAAATGCTGGTGAGGAATGAGGATCGTTAGAGAGGCGGCACGGTGAATGTTTAAACGACTCTCACCTCTACGAAGGGTGACTTTGTCGTCACCAGAGGCGTCTCTGTATTTATAGTTATTAGTCGGTGTGTGAAGAGTGATGGAACTGGGGCTGAAGTGTGTGTATATGTGTGTTTGTATGCATGTGTCTGGGTAAAGAGTGTGCGTCCGTGTGGAAATCACTAAACTGGGTTATCAGCTTTCGGAGCCTGGGAAACTGGAACAGCCTGAGATACACAGAAGACAGATAAAGACAAAGGGGTACAGAAAGGGAGAGAGAGAGAGAGAGAGAAGGAAAAAGAGACAAAGAAATATTAGCCCTGAACTCTTATTATTCTTCTGTCTGGCACGGAGAGATAAAAGATGATGAATCTTTAGATTTCTGTAATGCCTTTGGATCAAAAACATGCGATACGCGTCATTTTCATTTCAAGTTTGTCACTTTTTTTTCCCTGTGTTTGTCTCTCCTGCTGCTATAATCAGCTCACATGCCTCTTTCGCTCAGTATTTACGCTGCCTGTTTATACCCGCTGAAACGAAGAATGATTTAAAGCAGGGGATAGGGAGGGGGAGGGTAATGCCGCTCGTGGTCATTGGCGGGGAAAAACCAAAACAACAGATGGACTGCGTAGTGTCTTTAACCCAGATTCTACCTCTCTAATCCTGTCTTCACTGCAAGAATGTCCACACTGCACGCTGGACCTGACACGCCAAATGACCATTCGGATTTGAACCTGGCTGAGCCGGGGATAAAAAAAGGCGGTTGAGTAATGAGTGTTGTGTCTCAGCCGTGGATACACGTTAAGGTCGAGGTCGAGTCGCTGATTACTCATCAAGGAGATGTTGTTTTAACAATTAGAAAGCCTGAATAAAATATTGATGAGCAGTTGGCGGTGGGGGGTTGAGGGGAGCTAGACAGTCAGCTGTCAGGGGCTTGAGAGGGGTGATGGGTTTTGCGGACGTCAGCTGATTTAGCGGAGGCGGGGTCGTGTCGGTCAGCTGATGCGGGTTAGGAATGGGCGGTTTGTTGTGGGTGTGTTGCCTGAATCAGTCAGCTGGCATCATTAGACGACCTTATAAACCAGGTCATTGGTCGGATTACTAAACCAAGCCTCGCTACCCACTCCCTTCCTCCCCCGTAGTTTACCAACACCTCCACGTAATTACCACTTCTTCATTTATTCTTAATTAGTTAGCGTCTCACGCCTTAGTGCTCAACACTCTGCCCAGTTTTACCTGCTATTGCTTCAGCCACAAGTCCTCTTACGTCAGCCTGCTTCACCTTCTTGACCCCAAACGTTGTGCTCCCCCAATTGATTTCATTCTTTGCCTTTTAATTCTCCCCCCTTTCACATATTCCATCTCTGCTTCTTACCCCCCTTCCTCCTCCTTCACCGCCACCGCCACCGCCACCGTTCGGCCGGTCAAGGTCAGAGAGAATATGTCGAGGATTTCTAGGTCAGGTCAGAAGGTCTCGCTTGGCGCGAGGCATCGCTCTGTAAATTAGTTGATTAGAAATCCCTAATTACACGCCTCTAATCTGTCTCAGGGTGCCAGTCTCCAGCTTAGTCGTCTCGCCAGCTGCCTTTAGCGCGGGAGACAACGAGCAGGAGGAGAAGTACGAGGAGTTAAGGAGTTCAGGGGTGATCTAAAGGTTGAGGTGTACTTAGAAAAAGTGTCTGTAAACAAAACATTTGCTCGCACGCACACTTGAGCGTTTGGATCCTGCAATAAAACTTAAACTTTGCGCACACACGGGAGATGATTTTGTTTAGAAAAAGGAAACACCAGCACACTACGCCATGCCACAATATTTTTCTTGACTACGTTTCGATCCTGCTTGGATCTTTCTGTTTGAAAAAGTGGAAACCACACCCATATTTATACATATGTAAACATAAAACATGAAATCAATCGATTTTTTGATATATAATATGTGATGATGAATATGACATCATGTTTATAAATAACATTTCTTTGATATTTAGAAGTATGATATTTAGAAGCATGGCTTTTGTATTACTCTTTTTACGCACTTTATCAAATTGTTAATGGTTTGTGGATGTTTTTATCACGTTTGTGGTGTTTTGGATGAACTACACCTGCCATCATAGAGCTTTTTTGCCTATTGGTGTTCTGTATGTATAAAGATATGGGTGTGGTTTCCTCTTTTTCAAACACTTTGACCTGACAAAGATCCATCGAAACATAATCAATAAAGATGTTGTTGCATGGAGTAGTTACTGACGCTGTTCTGATCGCCTCACACCTACGTGATGTGCGTCTAATTAATCTTCTTCAACAGATGATTTAGTTTATCCTTAATTGTGTTATGCAGTATTAAACTTTTAATGAACACTTTCCAGACACAGATTAGCCTCAGCGTGGGTTGCCGAGTTACTTCTGTCGACTCCCTTACGATGGCTTAATGATATTATTGGTGTTAGCGTATAATTAGCAGTGTGAAACGGCTCCCTTTATTGAGTTTTTCCCCCACCTGACGGCATCACTTGAGCCCAGTATTTATCCTCCTAGACGGTCAATGATGGCTGGTCAGCGTTTCTGTTGATTCTACCTGGAATCAATACAATAACGGGGCTGACGCTGCAGAACGGGAGCCAGACAAGGATCAATGAGTCTGTAATGGGATCAGAACCAACCGTCGCTACAGAGCCCTCCAAGGTTACAGCTCTCACGCAGGGGTGTGATCTGACCAAATCGGCACGCATTAGAGACGTTTGTCATCAATCAGAGGAAGTTTTTCAGGGGTTAGAAAGTTCAAAGAGAATCAGAGACGTAATGTATGTGTGCTGGAGGTTTGATTTGACAAAACCAAACCCCTTCCTTCTTACTTTCCCAGTCATCCTCAGAGGACCATAAGAAATAAGAAAAGACAGCAGAGGGAACTAAAGCTCAACGGAGACCTGTTGATGCATCATAACCTTAATTCAGTTAATGATGCGTTAAACACAAAGCTTTCCTGGAGGCGGTGTTAATGCCCGATTGGGTAATCAATGAGAAACAAAAAAAAGTGTAGTTCTTTTGATGAGAGGAGAGACACGAGGGGAGGTCCTCGCCCGTGGAATTGAGCCGTGACAGAGGTCATGGGCAAACGATCTAGCTGCCGGGCAGAAGAAGCCATCTGAAGTAGCAGGGGTTACGAGCAGTAGGATGCGAGGTCAAGGGTCAAGGCCTCGTCCAATGGCCCTCTGTTCTCCAGACAGCCATAAACCGTCTCCTTCGTTAGCAGAATCTCAACGGCGACCTATTACGGCGATGACCAGTGGAGTGTCAGTCTGTGTCAATCATGTGGTAAAGGAATTTAGTGCTGAAATGATTAATCGATTAGTTGGTTGACTTGATTTAGCGCCGTCGGTCAGTTTATCAGGCAAAGAAAGCCACTTTGAACTTCTCTAATCGTGACGATTTGCTGCTTTTTTTCTGTTTCACATTGTTGTAAATTGAATATCTTTGGGTTTGGACTGTTGGTCGGACAAAACAAAGCATTTGAAGATGTCACTTTGGAGTCATGGAAATCGCAATGGGCATTTTGTACTGTTTTCTGACATTTTTTAAACAACGAATCCATTAACTGAAAAAAATAATTTACAAATTAATCTAAATCAATAATTCTTAAGAATTAACACATTTTTTAATATCAGTATTGAATCAGGTGCTTGATCAGATTTTAGTGTTTTTATAATAATAATTTTAACCCAGACCACTGCCTTTTCCTAAACCTAACTAACTAGTTTTGTTGCCTAAACCTAACCGAGTTGTTACCTGTGAAGACGGAAGTTTATTTTGAAAAGACAGGAGCAGAAATTGACACGTGCATCACGTGTTGCTAGACATTTGTAGAAAAACACACGAAAAATGAGGACTAACTTTTCATAAGATATCATATTGTTGTTTGAGGATACGTTATACCTGTGCATGCAAAATTGGACATCTGTCCCTTGAACCTTGCAGTACGTTTGCTATGATAGTGTCTACTTCTGGAAGTGAACAGAATCTTTATTAGCAGTCAGTTTGGGAATGTCAGCACTGAAACGACTGGTCAATTAATCAATTAGTTGATTGTCTGAACAACATTTTTAACAATTGATTAGTCAGTTAAGTCATTTATTGAGCCGGTTTCAGCTTCTCAAATGTGAGCAGTTGTGGTTTCTCAATGTGAATTTAGGTTTTGAATTGTTGATGGAGCAAAAAAGCAATTTGAAGGCTGAGGGAAACTATGATGGATAGTTTTACTAGTTCTATATACTCTTAGACTGAATTATTGATCAATTAATTGAAAAAGTAATGTAATTGAAACAAATTGTGTTTGCATGTTTTCTGTTTAATAAAGCAGCATGTGAATCAGCCTCACTTTGATGTGGTTGCTCTATTGTCAACAACAACTTGATGTTTGTTCTCTTTTTATTTGTTGCTCCGTCAAACGTAACGGACCAAATGTGGTTAAAACGGCTTTAAAAATTAATGAGTTGACTTCATCTGATAAAAATCTGTGAATAATGAAAGAGAAGGCAGGAAATGTTCACACAGAAATTCAGTTCAGCTGCAAATAAACAGAGGACTCTGGGAGGAGGCTGACTGGTGTGTGGGAAACATGATGAACTTCTACGCTGATGACACTAATTAAATCACACCTGAATACCTGCTCGGCACTGAGACTGTCAATACAAAGCTCTGTCTGTCTCAATCTATCATTACTTCCCCTTTCTTCACAGGTCTGTTTGAACTTGCCTCATCTCAAACACAGTTAATGAATTGTGATTATAGAAATCAGTTTAAAACTGAATGAGTTTTAGCCTGGAGGCTTCACTGTATCGCTGTTTTTATGTGTTTTTTTTAGCTTGAGGCACCAAGTCATCATTGACGGGCAAACCTGAGTCACAAACCACAAAATGTAAAAGAGAGGGTGAACTAGAAAACAAGCAGCAGAGGGAGAGAGAGAGCGACAGGAAGGAGGAAAAAAATGAAGGAGAAACAGAAGTGTGGGCGTTTTTATTGGTGTCATAAGAGGAGAAATCAATAAAAGAGGTGAAAAAAGCCTCCTGGTTTTAAGAGCCCCATCACCGTGGCAATTAAAGGGGCCTTCAAAGAGTCGGCCTAATCAGCGGTTAAATAAAGATAGGAGCAGGCGGCGCTTTGGACGGCCCCGCTCCTGTAATCTAACACCTACTGCCCTGCACTCGCTGGCCCCTTGAACTCCATGTGCGCGTCTGTGCATACACATACTTGTGTGTTTATGTGTCTTTTTTTCTCCACTCACACACACATGTTGGCGTTACAGAGTGCCCGGACGCGTTTCTGACAGCTTGTATGTGGTTAACAGACTCTTAAAAGGCAGATTAGCCAGTTTAAGCTTCCTCTCATGCGTCCTTCTCTGTCAGTCTCTCGTGTCTGACCTCTGTCTAAACCTAAGTGAGACAAAGCAGATATGTATGCTCAACTCATATATATATCGCAGTTATGGCGAGGCGGCCGACCCTCTGTACCCGTGACCCTTCCGCTTACCTGCCGTCTTATCTGCCGCGCCATAGACTCATTCGTCATGTGTGTAGGTTCTCACCGTGATAAGGTGCCGGCCGGTGAGTCAATACTCCAGCCTTGAGTCTGTCTTCGCGAGCCTCTCCTTGCTTAAAGAGGCACTGTGTGGACAGAGCAGATACCGCGCTGAGCAATGAGTTTGCTTTAGGCACACAGAGGCCAAGGTAGACAGGTGAAAAAGGCCCTTTTACACAATGTCGCTGCATGTCGTTCTGCGGTGTTAAAGTTTACAGGGCGGACGGCTTTAGCTCAGCCTTGGTATGCGGAGTTGTGTTTATGGACATTCATATGTTTAATGCAGATGAGGGCAGATGTATGAACACACAAATATAGCATTGGTTATCAGCAGTCGGCTCCAAATCTCTTGATTTATTTGTCGTTACACTCTTTGATAGTCTAGTTAATGCACTCTCTATGGACAGTTAAAAACAAATTGATGCAGCAGAACCAAAGAAATCATCTTTCTTTACTCCACACATACCTTTTCCTTGTCACAACCTGGCGCCTACATTACCCACCATGCAGCTCGACCACTGACTGTTCAGCCAGAGATTTGGATGTGTTATGCTACAGAGGTCTGGGAAGCGCACTTATCTCTAACTACACACCCCAAGATTGTATTTTGTAACTGCAGCCCCAACCAATTCTGACTCAAGGGACACTTGAGGTCATTTATCAGACTTTGCGCAGCTTCTTCTGGAGCCACAAAAGGCTTTATACAACGCAGTAATGCTCTCCAAGACCTGTAAACAGACTCCGATGTGTAATCGGTGGAGTTATGCTGAGATGGGCTGTATGTGAGATAGCAGGGCTTCTCCAGAGCACCTGTTTTGAGTACAAAGAAAGCTGTCAGCCAGCTGTTTATTTAACACATTTAACATATCTGCTTGCCATGGTTTTTGCTCTCATCATGCTGAATGAATGACCATAACAGGATTACTGTGGCTATTGATAGCATGCCAGTAGTCTCCTATACAGTGATGAGGCAAGGCAAACCTTCCCATTGCTGCCCTATACCACAAAGTTAACACAGTATTGTTGTGGGGGTATGGTACAACCATGCTGCGGTACACACCTGTGGTTGTGTTCGTCTGATACTTGCACTCCCATGTTCCCCAAATCCTTCTTCCCTCCTCCCCATTAACCCCTGACACCTCGCCCCTCCCGGCACATCCCCGTGGTTAAGCCGGCATTATCAGCGGGCTCATTAGGACGGCATTAGTGTCAGAGATGGACACAGTGATATGGCTCCACAGCTGGATCAGGGAAGCCAGAGAAGACCCCAAGCCGTTTTTTTTTTTTATCTACTTCCCGGCCTCTCGGTCTCTTCATGCTATTGTTTAGGGATGCCTCAGTTCTGACACCGACGGTCAGAGGTCACTCGTCCACAGGAGCCATCCCGCTCCTTCTCTCCGATGCACTGTCACTATGATTCACCACTCACACGGGTCCCTGTCACTCGGCCCCGTCACAGCCGTCACTCACACCCACATGCATGTGAATATGCAGAGCTGCGCTTGCGGGCAGACGCAGACTTTTAGCGCTGGCAGCGTCTCACAGGCCCTCGTCTACTTAGAAATCGCAGCATTTCCAAAAACCTCCAACAGTATTTGAGGCTTTTCTTCAACAAACACATTGACCCCGTATTCATTGGAGGTGATTCTGTTTGACTCTACGTATAAAAAATGCAAATATAAGCCTCATATTTATGGAATTTTCCAAACAGAAAACACATGCTTCATGTATTTTGACCCTTCAAGTTCAATATTAAGGTCTGTTGGTCAGCAGTGATAATATCTGCCTGACACATGATCCTAGTTGAATGCAATGATTTATTAGAGACAGCTGTTTATTTGATAATCTTCATGGTTACCAGAAGATGAAGGAAATGATATATCTAATTATACCCCTGTATTTTGTTGATATAATTATCCATCCTTGTTGTGCTTTTGGTAGATGCTGTAATAGCATCAGTCATATCAGAACTGGAGAGTATTTCTTCATTGAAAGACGAGCAAAGAACGACACTGAAGGCTTTTCTCGATCGACAGATGGTTCATCCAATCACCTGCCAAGTACTTTTTGAAAGTGCCTACCCTTTTCCAAACTGTTTCCAATGACGGCTTCTCAGATGGTTCTGTGTTCTCTCTAGTGGGTCGGATTAGGGTAGTGTGACTTTTTTGGGAGGACAGGGGAGCGTCTTTCAGCTTTTTCCTCATTCCTCATTTTATTCCAGCTTTTCTTTGTGAGATATGCGAGAAAAAAAAAATAAGAGACAGGTTTTGTTTCCACCATTTTCTTATTTTTGCTGTAAAGATATTGTCCTGACATGTTTGGGGAGGGCTGTGATTTAGAATTAAAGCATCGTTGGAGATGCAAACATTGATCATGTTGAATTTCCATTACCGAAATAATCGTGAATATCTAAATACAGGAATTATCATATAAGAAAGAACAGACTCTTTTGATTTATTAATCATTTATTTATGCAGGGGGACGTATGATTTATGATTAAGATTATAGATATCCAATAAGTATTAAATATGAAAAAGTATCAATAAAAAAGTTTGCTTCATAATAAAGTGTCAGGTAAAGTGATTCCATTTTAAGCATATTTTGATGATCATCAGGATAATATCGTGAATCGCAATTATTCATGACATGAAATTTTCATATGGTCCCATGCCTACTTAAAGGCCAGGTTGCCATGTTAGCATCTTTTCCACGTGAAGCAGAGAGTGTTGCACTCCCAGATAGAGACCCGGCAGCAGCCTTGGCCCTGTGACCCAGATAGCACCACTTAGGAAACCACTGCCCACATTCCCATCGCCAGCAAATGGCTCCTTCTCCTAATCATTAACACACAAATGGACCATGTTCTCGTGTGTTTGTGTGTGTGAGAGACGCTGTGTGTTGTGTGTGTGTGTGTGTGTGTGTGTTTGTTGTGTACTTTGCGCTCGACACAAAGCTGTGATAGACATAAAAAGCTGAGACCCACTTAGAGCCCAGGTTTATATTTAGAAGCACAAGATACTCGCAGCCAGAGAGACTTTACCTCCCTCTCTCTCTCTCTCTCTCTCTCTCTCTCTCTCTCTCTCTCTCTCTCTCTCTCTC